>CAXHJY010000031.1:220000-227500 GCA_964016885.1 Eledone cirrhosa
CAATTAATTTTGCGAAACAGCATTACCAAAGGTGTCTGGGTGATTGGTACTTACCACAATTCCGGTTTGTATTTCTTTTCTTGATTTATTCTTAAATTGAGTCTGGCAAACCCTATTGTCTCTAGTTAGTATTCTTTTCACCCCCCCCCCCCCCGGTGGTCAAACGGATCGGTCCCACCCGTGACAGCAGTCGTTCGACATAGCCCCACAGATAGGCAATGCCCGAGCACTGTACAATGCGTGTGCAATTGTTTCCTCGTCGCACCCGCATCTGGGACAGATCTTTTTCGAGGTGTCTCTACCAGGGCGCCCGTGTCTGTAGAGCCTTTCTCGAACGGGCAGAGCCCCTCGGTGGCACTGCCAGGCCAGGGACCTCTGAAAGTTATCCATAGGTCCCGGGCTGAATGTCCTACCGAACAGGTTGGCCAGTTCGTTTTCCTCCATGCCTAGGGCTTCGCCCAATTTTCTCGGTCTTTGCTTGACCCAGGATTGCAGCTCGGTGAGCGAGACGAGTCTGGGAAAGGCTCGCCTCACAAACGGGGCCCACACCGGTTGACCGGTGATGAATACCTGGAGGTGCCGTAGCCTTAATGCGTGTTTACGCATCACCAGCCACGGCATCTCAGCCCTCCTTTCGAAGGGTGTTGACAGCAGATGGATCTCCTCACCATAGGAGCCCGCTTCTTCCAAAGGAATTGGAAGAGTGTGCGCTCCATTTTGGAGAGCGTTTCCCTTGGGCAAGGCACGACGGTCAGGCGGTAGTAGATGACGGACGCTATGTGTTCGCCACCTCCGCCCGACGACGGCATTAACAACTCCAACTTCTACAGCAGTGGCTCTAGTCATTACATACAGAAGGGAGGAGAGAGGGCACCCTTGTCGGATGGACCGCGCGATTTCGAACGGCTCCGAGAGGTAGCCGTTCACCTTGACAAGAGCAGAAGTGCGTGCCTGCCTGCCTTAAGTCGTCCATGTTGTGGCTCCAGGTGAAGAGTTTGTACTTGAGCACAAATATGCGTGCTCATTTGCATGGTGACATGTCTGCAGCATTTGGTCAGAATATTTTAGCACTTTGTGAGGGCAAGGTCCCTGCGGATGACAAAGGCGGAATAGCAATCGACTCCCTGTGCAACATTGTGAGCAGCCCTTCTGACCTTTTGGAAGCAGTTTTTTCTAATGTCTCATCTAATTTTAAAAACCTCGATTAGCTCAGCGAAAGAGCCACCCTTGCTCGGAAAAATACCATGGTTAATTTTATTAACGAGCAGCTGATTGAGAAGATTCCCGGTAAAGAAGACGTCTTCAAATCTATCGACCTGGCGTCAGACCCCGACGATATCGTTAATTATCCGGTTGAGTTATTAAATTCCCCAGGGCTCCCACCTCTTATTCTTAAGCTTAGGGTTGGCTGTCCCATTATGCTAATAAGGAACTTGCGTCCACCAAAGCAGTGCAACGGTACTCGCATGGTCGTCAAGTCACTGACGCTGCACTTGATTGAGGCCACCATTGTAACGGGGTGCTGGAGAGGGGAGAATGTTTTCATTCCAAGGATGAACCTTTGCCCCTCGGCGTCAGATATCCCGTTCGATTTCCGGCGAGACCATTTTTTTTTTTTTCCAAGTCCATTAACAAGTCACAAGGGCAAACATTGTTGGTGGCGGTCATCCATTTGGGGGAGCCATGCTTCTCCCATGGCCAACTTTGTTGCCAGTTTCCGCGTATGGAGCAGGAATGGACTTTTTGCTTACACTCCTCAAGGGATGACACGCAATATCGTCTACTATGAAGTGCTATAGATGTTTGAGTTATGCCGTCTGGAAAACTGGTTGGGTCACCCATAGCGGACAGATCTGACACGCAGCGGCATCAGGGCCACCATCTTGCAACTTTGTTCTATTAAATTCGCTATTGGAAGATTATTAAGCCATCATTGATTGTCCAAAATGCTAATTGGTTTGTAACTATTAATAACCGGTTCAACTGCTTTATGCACTTAATTGATAAGATTATGCGCTTTCAAGCTACGTTTACCTGTATGTAACTTTTCATAGCAAATGAACAAACCCGAGTAACGCCGGGCTAAACTGCTAGTTATCAATAATGTTATATCTCGCAATGGCCATACTCGATAACGAGGGCGCAGTCATTATGTATGGTGTTGTGATTTTTATGTACAGTATATTATTATTAGATGGGTAACGTGCCTGCAGTAATCGGTAGAGCGTCCTCTCAAAATGTTTGCATTTTGCCCAAAGCAGAAACAATTATTATTGTTGTTTGTAGTATTAGTAGTAGTATTCATTCTATTTTGTGTTCCACGTGGTTGATATTTCATCACCACAACACCACCACACCACTACATCACCACGCCACCACACCAACATACACCACCAACACACCACTACACCAACACTGTCGCCACCAGTTGGGCTACGTAGTCAAAGTGAAGGAAATAGAATTGGTGAAAGATAGACATACTGATAGAAAGATATATGTATATATAGAGAGAGGAGGGGGGTAGATAGAAAGACACAGTTATAGAGATACAGACAATTACGCGTGTTGTTGTTTCTTTGATTCCGATAATACACATGTGTATCTAACAGTGATGATATGTCATATAGATTATTGAGAGGAAATGAATATTTACAAAGAAAAGCTGAAATATAATTTTAAAAAAATTAACGAATATTTATTTTTTATCTTTTGGAGTCAGTCAACATTTACCGCCATGTTCTTTGTTCTTTGTTAACAATAAAAGAATCTAATTTCTGACATACACCCTACTTCCGATCTTTAACCGCAGCCATTATATCAGAATGTATCTGTGCGTATGTCAAACTGAGTGCATGTGTATGGGTAGGTGTATATATAAAAATGTGTGTGTGAGTTGGTCCCAGGTTCAATCTGGGGTAACCACAGTAAGGTACTCAATACATAGCAGAGTATAAATATTGAATCTAGAAATGTCTTCTGCAGGAGTAGAACTGTATATTATATATATAATTTGTCTGTGGTATATATAGATGAATGTTTGATGCTGAATCTCCCCGAGAATCACGCTCTAAGTGTTTATATTTATCTAAAAACCTTTATGTCCCAAACACTCTTTTCGGCTGAGTATTTTACAGCCAGTTTTGGAGCATGGCGTTGGATGGCACAACTATGCGAAGTGACCAGTGATATCATTATGAGGAGGAAGAGGCCAGTTTGCCGCACCGAATCCTTCTCAGAGCGGCACCCCAATTTCGGAGCCGGGCCCTCTCCCCGCGATGGATACTTCTCAATACGAAAGACGACCGTGGCAGCCTGGGACTAGATTGCCCCTTTCACAGCGGCAGCACAGTATCGGATGCAAGTACTGTGAATTGGATGGACACTTCTCAATACAAAACGTGCTAAGGTGTGACTTGACAATGATGAGAAACCGGAACCAGACATTGTGAAGGACTGTTTGAGGGGAGGGATGTATGTATACGGTCATTAAAACACACGCACGCTCGTATATAATTCTCCTGAATGAAAGTTATAGTCATGTAGAAGTCATTACTATATTAAATATGTTATGAATTGAGTACCTTACTTACTGTTGTTAGCTGTGATTGAACCCGGAATAAACTTTACACGTTTTTGGAAACACCCTGTATATATATCATTTGAGATGTAAATATCACATACTTAAGAGAGATAGATGTTAGAACTCGAAAACTTGTCAGTGTTACTGGGAACTTTGGTGATGTGGATAGGCTGTACTTGTCATGCAAGGAAGGTGGCCGGGGTCTAAAATCCATATTAAGATCATATGACACCCGGATAGTAACACTGAAGCAACATCTTCAACAGAGGAAAAGTTTTATGGCCCAGGTTTATGAGCATGAAAAAAAAATATCATTAGGATAGCCACTGATCTGGAGGAGAGATATGGAATAAAGCCTGATATAAATCTCTCACCCAGAGAAATCGGAAGATCCTATTCACTGTTCAAAGAAGATGAAAAAATTGACCAATTTACAGAAAAAGTTGTGCACGTATACTTGAGACGTAAAACACAGACCATAGAGGTGATAAACCACTCAAAAAGCCTGGCATGGAGTTCCGACAAGTTTATGACATGACACCTTGAGGGATATCTCTATGCAATACAGGAACAAGAACTCCCTACCAAATATCTGCTGCACAAAAGAGGAGGGCCATCAGCTGACAATAAATGTAGGCTTATGTAAAACAAAGATTGAAGATGTAAGCGACATTGTTGCCAGCTGCGAAAGAATGTCATCTCGCTACTACCTCCCCATGAGACACGATGGGATAGCTAGAACGATCTGGAACGCAAACGAGGAAGAATATATCGAGACAGATTGCACTAAGGAATACTGGTGGAACCTGAAAATAAAAACTGCCACCAAATTAAAGCACAACCGGCCTGATATTGTTGTTTGGGACCACCCATTGAAAACGTGTTGTGGAGATCAGTTGCCCACTTGATGTAAACGTTGTCAGAAAAATACAGGAGGAGGACATCTCCGGACCATTGATGAGGAGTTTACAAATCCAGTATCCAAAATACACCTTTAGCTTCATACCCATCATTATTGGAGCTACGGGTTATATACCAACCCGCTTGGACCAAAGTATGACTGAACTTGGATTTGCTGACAAAGAGCGCAGCTCCCTTCCCTAATTCATAGTCTACAAGTGGCTGCGATAGTTGGCACCTTCAAAATTTGCAAAACATTCTTGCGATTCAAGGGATGACAATTTCTTTTCTTTTACAACCTTGTCACCAGGAAGGTGACCGGTCAAAAAATATATTCGAAATTAAGAGAAAGAGATCACCTACATGTATGTGTGTATGTATGTGTGTGTGTGTGTGTGTGTGTGTATGTATGTATTTGTATATATATATTTATTTATTTATTTCATTATATTTGTTCCACTCCACGTGGTTTATATTTCACCACCACACCGCCATCAAACGACCACACCGCCATCAAACCACCACACCAACAACACTCGCCACCACCGCCATCATTTGAATTACGTTGTCAAACCCGACATGACAAGAAAATGAAATAGTTTCAAGAGTTTGACAAAATGAGATGTTTTGATTGGTGAGAAGGATGAAGGCGATGTACTGGCCTGTAGTGTATATGGGGGTGGGTGTGATGGTGAGATGTTGGTGACGGTCTGTGGATGAGGTGGGCTGTGGTGTGGTGGTGGTGGGTTGGTATTTAGTGGGATGGGCTGTGGTGTGAGGTTAGTGGACTGTCTGTAGACGGGTTGGGGTGTGGTAGTGGCGCCTTTGTCTATGGTAGCGGCGTTTTTGGTGGTGTGGTGGATGTATTGGTGGCGTCAGGTATTTACATAGATACATAGACGCTCTTCGTCTGACAGATACCTTGTATATACGTATACGTACACACATATATGTATATATGTGCACATATATTGTTGTATAAACACACACAACATAAGACACATACGCACATCCTTGCCCACACATATCGGCATACGCTCACACACAGCCATATGTATATGTACACACATGTATGTGCATGCGCGCATGCGGACACGAATATGAAGAGTGGTGGAGTATCGGTGGGGGTGGCGAACGACAGAGATGGGGGAAGGACTCACACTCATGTATGCAAGATATACACATACACACTCCCACACACGTATACTCACATATATATATATATATATATATATACACACACATGTACCGACAACACACACATACACGCACATAGTCAGATTTACCCATATACATATATGTAGACGTACACACACATACACATATGCATACACATACACATACACATATATATATATATATATATACACACACACATAGACATATGTATATACATGTGTTCACACACACACACACACACACACACACACATACAGATAAATTTGCGTACACGCACGCACACTTAAAACGCCCGTATGAGTAAAATACTTACACACAGACACACACACTATTGTTGGTTGGGGAGTGGAAGTATGTTTTGTCGGTGTTGGTGAAGTATGGAGTTGTTTTGTGGTGGTGGTGGTGGTGGTGGTGGTGGAGTTGTGAGGGACAAAAATATATATACCGGATCGAATACCGGTTAAAAGGTGAGATAGGGAACGCGGGGGAAAAGCGTTTATGGACGTACGGCGATGTGTGTTGTGGACATGGTGATGGTGGTGGTGGTGGTGGTGCTGGGGTGATATGTTCGGCAAGATGATTACATGATCAGAGGTTACGGTGTGTTATATGGTAGGCAGACGGGGGGTGGGGGGTATATAATTGTTTCTACTTTAGGCACAAGGCCAGCAAATAGCCAGTGTATTACTGGTACTTTATTTTATCGACCCCCGTAAGGATGAAAGGCAAAGTCAACCTAGGCGGGATTTGAACTCAGATCGTAAAGGGACGTAACTATGCTTGAAAGCATGGCGTCCGACCCTCTACCGATACTGCCAATCCCCCACCGTGGAGGGTATATAATACAGTCGATTTGGGATCGAGGGATATGTGTTGATGATGATTGTGGTTGTGTGTGCGTGCGACAGTACAGTTACAGGATCGAATTTAACGTGGGGTTGCAAGTTAGGGTAGATAGAGGGAACATGGGGGGATGAGGATGTAGGCGTGTATGGTATGCACATGACGATGTGTGGTGTGGTGGTGGAGATGGTGTGATATGATCGACATTGTATTTACAAGGTCTCTTGTCATTGTGGATTGCAAGGTAGAACGTATCATATGGTATATATATATATATATATAAAACTAAGGATGTCTGTATGAGTTTGAATCCCTAAACCTCGAGAAGCACCCAACCGACTGTTTTCAAACTTTACACCCGCGCCCTTATAATATGTCTGTATGTCTAGCTGTCTGCATCGCACTCGGCGCGTCAATGTATGCCTGTTAAATGGGCCGCAAACGCATTGATTCATTGTAAAGGCTACCAGTGGAAGCAACCGTAACACCCTCCAAATGTGAGAGAACGCAGTGAAAGTCACTATTAAGAGAACGTTCACATGGCCCTTTTTATGGCCACCACTTGAAATTGTTGATTGTTACCCGTAGTTACTGGAGTGTCAGTGAACGGCTTACAAATCCATTATAAGGGCCCTTGAAATAACTGATGGCGACCCTTTGGTTTGGGGCGGCGAGTGAACACGCACACGCCTCAAGGCCCATTTTATTGCACCACTCCTCTGTAAAATTGTTAAATTATACCTACTGTTTGGTAAACGTTTGTGAAGGTGCGGTGGACTGGTTCTAGAAGGCTCCATATGCTGTCCGATTGCACGTCATGCCTTGCTCAAGCATTGCAGACTTCCCTCTGACTCCTGTCACTTTATTAAAGTACAAAAGCACTCAGCCGATTTTCTTCACGTGGAAGGAAAAGCATACCTAATACTAATTGCATCAGAGCATTCGGTTTATTTTCTTTACATGTCCAGGCATGCAGTTTTTCCACGATTAGGTCAAAA
>CAXHJY010000031.1:230000-250000 GCA_964016885.1 Eledone cirrhosa
TTAAGAGAAGTTCGAAGATAATAGTAAGATATGCACTCAGTATTTTGAATCTGTCTGCAGAATTCTCTAGACCTTTGTCACTTAGAACCTTAATGACTTTAGCTTTTAAAGAATCTCCCCTTTTCTTTAATTCTATCGACTATGACTGACCCCCCACTGATTTTATAGACATCTGTTAGCTTAAGAGAAACTTATTGACAAGGAATGGTAGGCCATCCGGAACATGTTTATAGAATTCTGTCTGCCCTTGTTACTCTAAAAACATAATAAATAAAAATAAAAATAGCTTTGTAGAATTAGCTTTTAATGAATTCCCTTTTCTATCAACCAACGACCTGCACCCATCCCACTCCCCACCCTCTCCTACCACTTGTAGAGACCTATAAATACCATATTTATTTTTTGATACCCAGATTCCTGATGATTTCAAATGAATGAAACAGTTCTAGTCCTGTAGAATCTCATCTATATTAAAACTTATACTCTGCTATGTATTGAGTACCTTAATTACTGTGGTTACCTCCGATTCAACCCGGAATAACATATATATATTTATATATATATATATTTATATATATATATTTATATATATATATATATATTTATATATTTATATATTTATATATATATATATATATATTTATATATATATATTTATATATATATATATATTTATATATATATATATATTTATATGTATATATTTATATATATATATATATATATATATATATTTATATATATATATTTATATATATTTATATATATATATATATATATTTATATATATATATTTATATATTTATATATATATATATATATATATATTTATATATATATATATATATATTTATATATATATATATATATATATTTATATATATATATATATATATATATTTATATTTATATATATATATATTTATATATATATATATATATATATTTATATATATATATTTATATATATATATATATATATTTATATATATATATATATATATTTATATATATATATTTATATATTTATATATTTATATATATATATTTATATATTTATATATATATATTTATATATATATATTTATATATATATATATATATTTATATATAGAAAAGGTGAATATAAAATGAAAGTGCTTTTTTTTTAAAAAAAGGAATTTATTAGGTATCGACATGTTTCTGTAACAGACGAAATACCTATGTATCGCTGCTTGCGTAATCATATAATGTTAGCAAGTATTCGATAGCAAATGTATAATCAGTTGTCACTTCAGAGATTTTGGATAAATTTGAAAAAATCAGAAAAATTGAAGTATTTATATTAGTTGTAATAGAGGAAGAGAAGTATATGACAGATGGTAATTCAATTTACTGCTAAACAAGTATATAAATGGTTTTTAATGAGAATACATGAGTAAATGGTTTATTTTATCTAAATAAGAATTTTTGGGAGTGCCTATTTTAATCTATACTTGACCAATTGAACAATGGACAGGGCTGGTTATTTGGTGTAGTAGTATTAATTATAAAGTGTCGATTAAGGAAGGGGGAGATTTCGACTGCTACTGAATAACTTCCAATGCTAGTAGTCAGCTGGTATATGCATTAGGGAATTGAATTAAGAAATCTCATTTTATCTATAACAGTTTATATTAAATGATAACCTGAAATTTTTATATTTATATTTATATATATATATATTTATTTATTTATATATATATATTAAAATAACCGATTAAAGTTTAAGCAAAGAATCGCTGCTTTCACCCTTAACGGGATCTTCTGAAATTCATTTAAGATCCCGTTAAGGTTGAAAGCAGCGATTCTTTGCTTAAACTTTAATCTGTTATTTTAATATATATTTGCTGTACGGTTCTTATATATTTGATATATATTTATCCATATCGAGCCCTTTTTTAATTTTAGTTTTCAAATTTATTATTATTACTATATATTATGTGTGTGTGTATATTATGTGTGTATGTATTCTGTGTGTATTATGTGTCTGTATTAGGTGTCTGTATTTGTGCGTATTATCTGTGTATTTGTGTATTATCTGTATTATATGTGTGTATTATATGTGTATATGTGTGTATTATGTGTGTTGGTGGATTGGCAGTATCGGTAGAGGGTCGGACGCCATGCTTTGACGCATAGAGTTACGGCCCTTGCTATTCTGGGTTCAAATCCCGCCGAGGTTAACTTTGCCTTTCATCCTTACGGGGTTGATAAAATAAAGTACCAGTAATGCACTGGGATAATTGCTGGCCTTGTGCCAAAAGTAGAAACAATTATGTGTATTATATGTGTGTATTATGTGTGTATTATATGTGTGTATTATGTGTGTATTATCTGTGTATTATGTGTGTATTATCTGTGTATTATATGTGTGTATATGTGTGTATTATCTGTGCGTATTATCTGTGCGTATTATCTGTGCGTATTATCTGTGCGTATTATCTGTATTATATGTGTATTATGTGTGTATTTGTGTATTATCTGTGTGTATATGTGTGTATTATCTGTATTATATGTGTGTATTATCTGTATTATATGTGTGTATTATGTGTGTATTATGTGTGTATTATGTGTGTATTATATGTGTGTATTATCTGTGTATTATGTGTGTATTATCTGTGTATTATATGTGTGTATATGTGTGTATTATCTGTGTGTATTATCTGTGCGTATTATCTGTATTATATGTGTGTATTATCTGTATTATTATATGTGTGTATTATATGTGTGTATTATGTGTGTATTATATGTGTGTATTATCTGTGTATTATGTGTGTATTATCTGTGTATTATGTGTGTATATGTGTGTATTATCTGTGTGTATTATCTGTGTGTATTATCTGTGCGTATTATCTGTATTATATGTGTGTATTATGTGTGTATTATGTGTGTATTATGTGTGTATTATGTGTGTATTATCTGTGTATTATGTGTGTATTATCTGTGTATTATATGTGTGTATATGTGTGTATTATATGTGTGTATTATCTGTGCGTATTATCTGTATTATATGTGTGTATTATCTGTATTATTATATGTGTGTATTATATGTGTGTATTATCTGTGTATTATGTGTGTATTATCTGTATTATATGTGTGTATATGTGTGTATTATCTGTGTATTATCTGTGCGTATTATCTGTGCGTATTATCTGTATTATATGTGTATTATCTGTATTATATGTGTGTATTATGTGTGTATTATCTGTGTATTATGTGTGTATTATCTGTGTATTATATGTGTGTATATGTGTGTATTATCTGTGCGTATTATCTGTATTATATGTGTGTATTATGTGTGTATTATGTGTGTATTATGTGTGTATTATCTGTGTATTATGTGTGTATTATCTGTGTATTATATGTGTGTATGTATATGTGTGTATTATATGTGTGTATTATCTGTGCGTATTATCTGTATTATATGTGTGTATTATCTGTATTATATGTGTGTATTATGTGTGTATTATATGTGTGTATTATCTGTGTATTATGTGTGTATTATCTGTGTATTATATGTGTGTATATGTGTGTATTATCTGTATTATATGTGTGTATTATGTGTGTATTATATGTGTGTATTATGTGTGTATTATGTGTGTATTATCTGTGTATTATATGTGTGTATATGTGTGTATTATCTGCGTATTATCTGTATTATATGTGTGTATATGTGTGTATTATCTGTGCGTATTATCTGTATTATATGTGTGTATTATCTGTATTATATGTGTGTATTATGTGTGTATTATATGTGTGTATTATCTGTGTATTATGTGTGTATTATCTGTGTATTATATGTGTGTATATGTGTGTATTATCTGTGCGTATTATCTGTATTATATGTGTGTATTATCTGTATTATATGTGTGTATTATGTGTGTATTATATGTGTGTATTATCTGTGTATTATGTGTGTATTATCTGTGTATTATATGTGTGTATATGTGTATTATATGTGTGTATTATCTGTGCGTATTATCTGTATTATATGTGTGTATTATCTGTATTATATGTGTGTATTATGTGTGTATTATGTGTGTATTATCTGTGTATTATGTGTGTATATGTGTGTATTATCTGTGCGTATTATCTGTATTATATGTGTGTATTATGTGTGTATTATGTGTGTATTATCTGTGTATTATGTGTGTATTATCTGTGTATTATATGTGTGTATATGTGTATTATATGTGTGTATTATCTGTGCGTATTATCTGTATTATATGTGTGTATTATGTGTGTATTATGTGTGTATTATCTGTGTATTATGTGTGTATTATCTGTGTATTATATGTGTGTATATGTGTGTATTATATGTGTGTATTATCTGTGCGTATTATCTGTATTATATGTGTATTATCTGTATTATATGTGTGTATTATGTGTGTATTATCTGTGTATTATGTGTGTATTATCTGTGTATTATATGTGTGTATATGTGTGTATTATCTGTGCGTATTATCTGTATTATATGTGTGTATTATGTGTGTATTATGTGTGTATTATGTGTGTATTATCTGTGTATTATGTGTGTATTATCTGTGTATTATATGTGTGTATATGTGTGTATTATATGTGTGTATTATCTGTGCGTATTATCTGTATTATATGTGTGTATTATCTGTATTATATGTGTGTATTATGTGTGTATTATATGTGTGTATTATCTGTGTATTATGTGTGTATTATCTGTGTATTATATGTGTGTATATGTGTGTATTATCTGTATTATATGTGTGTATTATGTGTGTATTATATGTGTGTATTATGTGTGTATTATGTGTGTATTATCTGTGTATTATATGTGTGTATATGTGTGTATTATCTGCGTATTATCTGTATTATATGTGTGTATTATGTGTGTATTATGTGTGTATTGTGTGTAGTATGTCTGTATTATGTGTCTGTATTATGTGTGTATTTGTAATAAATGTCTACTATATACACATGTATATATATATAATATATAAATACAATATAATAATATATGTTGGTGTGTATCGGGTTTGTGTTTATATCACCGTAGAAATCTGTTTATGCAACATTCTAATTAGCAAAGGGAAATTACTGTAGTATATTTTAATAAAAATATTTTATTTTCCGTTTTAGCCAGAAATTTTGTTGTTTGATAAAACTGTCATTGAATTTATGCCTTGTCTGTTTCTGCTGAAGACTACTTTACTAATTAAGCTTAGGCTTAATTTATTATATCGGTTTTCATCGTAAAATTGAGACGGGTGTTTTTTCATGTCTATTTAATGCAGCACGTTAGTGATATAGTAAGTTTTAGTTTCTATTTGTTTGAATATCATTTCGAAGCAGATACGACGGGGTTCATTAATTTCTAGATGAATTATTTGGGTTTAGTTTTAGTTTGTGGTTGTGTGTGTGTGTGGGGGGGGGGGTATATATAAAACTGAATAGCTATATATATTTATATCATCTTGTCAATATCTAACCTTTTTCCTCATAAATATAGACAGAAATTACGGTATACAAGTAGGCACATGCATTAAAACTTAATATATGGTTATGTTACCAGGAAGCTGGAGAGTGAAAGTAATATAGTTACGGTTATCTTGAGGAAACGCTATATTTTTTTTTTTATACGCTTTTGCAATATAAGAATAGGAAACGAAGACAAACTGATTGATGCAGACAAAATATATATTTATGGTAATTGTTCAGAATTAAGATCATAGATGTGACCGATGTGAAGCAGCTGTAGAAAGTTGGCATGATGTAGTGAAGAATGCAGTGGGTAGAAAAGACATCCCCGAGAATAAACATAGAAAGAGTAGTTGGTGATTGTTGCAGTGAAAATCAATGAAGTACAAGCATAACGGACAAGAGAGAAGAATGCAGGCCCAGCAGTTGGAGTTCGCTGCCAAGCAGATGCCAATATAATATGAAATATTAGGGAATCGGATAATGTCGATTCCGTTTTATTGCAAAAGCGAATCCTTTAAAGTGCGAAACAATATAGTGTTTGTCGTTGATGTATTTATATCTATATTACTCTACATAAGCCCGCAAACAGGCCTTCAACAGTAAATATGTAATTGGCCTTTGTTTAAAAAGAAATTTTTTTTCTTAATATAATTGTTTATCTGCTGGATTGGTCATTGACCATTTTAGTAGGAGAGGGGATTTTGTTAGTGGTGTGTTACCTTCGCTGACTTAACTCTGAGAAAGAAAAGCAATTATATTTTTCTTTAACTGTATTTAGCCACTGAACAATGGGTGTAGCTCCTTGGAGCACTCGGGTGTAATGACTTTGGCTTTAGTGTTCGTGTAGAGCAGTGATACTTTTGTATTCCACAAAAATCTTGATCAGGCAGTGACGATAGTCAGAATTATAGGCAATTTGCTTTAGCTCCTTCAAATATCTTCATCAGGATGTGACCGTTGGTTGATCTTTATCTGTGAAGCTGTTGTGGTTGTTTGAGCTTTTTGTCCATGTAGGGCTGGATTCTCTTAAGAATCACACCCTGTTGAGGGTCTTTGCCACAAGTGAGGTCCCCCTGTAGTTGGTGTTAGAGAGATCTGCCTTCTTTGGCAGTGGCACGAAGTTACTGATCGTCCACTGGTTCAGGGCAACTCGTTTCTCCAGAACTGAAAATCACAACTCTACATGACCTGTAGCCACTCGATTTTCTCCATGGGCCTTGCCCTCCTTTATCTTTTTTTGCTCTCTGAAGCTCCTCTGGCAAAGGGTCCTGTCTCAATATGCAGTTTTTGTAACGGCCACCTGATCTGCCCAGTGTTCTTGGCTGTGGAGGGCATTTCATAGTTGTCTACTAAAATGGTCTAGACTATAATCTGACATCCGGTTTTAAATTCTTGTTATTGCCTGCAGGACTATGATAAAAAGGAGAGGGCTATGAACAGCCCTGGTGTACACCGACCTGCATGCTAAATTCCTCGCTCTAGTCATTGATAACTGCTGATTGTTTCTTTATACATGGCTTGTACAGCCCTCATAAGCTATTCATCTACTTCAAATTTTCTAAGAGCCCACCAGATTATAGCATGGTGGACTCTGTCGAAGGCTTTTTCCATTTCGACAAATGCCAGGTAGAGCGGCTTACTTTTAGCTAGGTACTTTTCCTGTAACTGCCTCACAAAGGTGAGGACATGGATGGTGCCTTTTCCTGGTACAAAGCCCAATTGCATATCATGTAGTTTCACCCTGTTCCTAATCAACTCTTTGTTACTTTCATGACCTGGTCCATCAGCTTTATACCTCTAGTTTCCTCTATCTAGTGCATCACTTTTACCTTTGTATCAGTTGACCATGATGCTGCTGCACGAATCGTTTGGTACGACGCCCTTTAGTATTACCTAGTTAACAATACGTGTGGTTATGGTCTGATCTACCGACCCAGATGCCTTGAGCATCTCGGCAGCTATACCCGATAGACTGGTTGCCTTCCCCGTCTTCATATCTTTGATTGCCATACTACATTGCTGCTGACTTGTTCTGCTAGCCCCTCTATAGGGTTCACTTTGGGTATGGTATCTTTTTCCCATACATTCTCCTCATTTAGTAATATTTCATACTGGCTCTTCCACGCATCTTCTCAGCACTTGTGAGTGCAAGCTGACTTTTATCATTCTGGATACACTTTTGTCCAATGACATCACAATTCTCTCTGAAACACTGCCTCGTAATCTGGAACAACTGTTTCTGTTCCTCGTGTTGCAAAACATGCTTGAAATTCCTATCCTCTACCTCCCTTCTAGCTAAGTATACTTGTCGCCTAGCTTCGCTCCTGGTCTCTATGTAATGTGCCCTGTTTTTCCATTCTTTCCATGCCTGTCTCTTAGCCTTAATTGCCTCATCTACCATATTGTTCTACCACCAAGTGACTCTCCTAATCCATGTATATATCTTTTTATCATTATCCTTTTCTCAAATATACACACATGCAAATATTATGCATGGATATGTTAACTGGTAGCTGGAGAGTGAGAATAATATAGATGATAAAAATCTATCTTCAGCAACAAGTGCTATATTGTCTCCCATGTTGAAAGATATTATTTTACAATATAAGAACTTGAAACTAAGACTAACTGATGTATAGAATAGAAAGACCTAGATGTGAAAAGAAGTGGAAATTGTGCAGATTGAAGATTGAAGATTTGACCGATGTGAAGAAACTGGAAAGATGTGTCGAAAAGCGTGAAGAATGCAGACCGTAGGAAAGACATCCCCGAGAGTGAACATTTGAAGCTAGAGCAAGGTTTTAAGAGTTAGAAAGAGTAGTTGTTGATTGTTCCTTTGAAAAGCAATGAAGTGGAAGCATAACAGACAAGAATGCAGACCCAGCAGTCGGAGTTAAGCAGCGAAGCAGATGCCAATATAATATTAAATATTAGAGAATCAGTTTGTTCTTATTTCATGTTTTATTGCGAAATGGTATTGTTGAAAGCTAAAGACAATATAGCGTTTGTTGAAGATGATGTATATTACTTTCTATGCAGAAATAAGGAAACATTTGCAGTCATCATCATCATACGTTCGCTCTCAAGTGTGGGACATGTACTATTGAGCACCGCCTCTTTCGGCTTATACCGGTCGTTGTTCACCTCGTTGGTGATTGTTAGCGATTTGAGGTCTGCTCTCACCACCCTGTCTATGTTTTTCCTAGTCTGTCTTCTACTCGAATTACTTGGCACTTGTTTACCCAGCAAACCATCTTATACTTTTCTCCTGCACACAACTCATACCCATTTTCTCTCTCAACTCATCTCTGCTCGGTCGTCGGAGCATGCTTCCTTCATTTCTTTGCCAGCCTTGGCATATTCTCTGCAATTGCTGGCCATGTCTCACTTCTTCCAACCCATCCTTATTGTAGATATTATGGCCTCGTAGTAGCCTCCTCTCTTTCTAATCTGCTCATCTGTATAGAACCCACCTTCATTTGAAAACTGTTTCTATCACTGTCACTTCTACTGTGTAATTTCTCTGTACATGTAGTTTTCACTACCTGTTTGCTTGCTATCCCACTACATATGTTGAGTACCCCACATGTGCATAGTGTATATTTTATAGAATTTATCCCAACTATTTTTCAACATAGGGAGCATGTCCTCTTTTCTATGTTTTTATTCTGTCCTCTTGCTTCCAACTACTGTTTCCATAGACAGCATTTCTTCTTTAGCTTCTTTACTGATTCTGCTATAAGAACCAGATCGTCATGGACAGCTAGTTTTAAACGCATCTGTTACTGACAGCACCTCTGTACAAAGCCTGCACTGCCCTCACAAGACATTCCCCAACACCTAGTTTGGTTAGGCACCACCAGATGACAGATCATGGTACCCTACCAAAGGAGTTGTCTGTCAACAAAATTAATTGCTAAGATGGTTATATTTTATATATTTCCTAAGACTCGTTTGATTAAAAAGCTTAATTTTTATTTCTTTTTACTATTAGTTGTAGCTCTTATAAGTTTAGCTAGATTGCCAGCGTTGAAATAGTTGCGCTTTAGTTGTGATGTAGGTGTTGCAAGTTCCGGCTGTAAGTCGTGGGGGTGTAGTATATTGTCATGTATGTGTACATATGTCTGTGTATGTATACACGTACACATGTGTGTAGTGTTTTTGTGTTTATACGTCTACAAATGTATATGCAATATTTCAATTAGCAAAGGGAGATTACTGTTTGAATTTTTTAATAAAAATAAGAGTTGTTTCCCCTGTTAGCAGGAAATTTAGTTGTTTGATAAAACTGAATTGTCAAGGCTGGTTGTCTCGGTCAGTGCTAAGTGTCTGCTGAAGACTAGACATCTAAATTACGATATATAAGTACACACATCCATGCATGGATATGTTGCCAAGGAGCTGTCGAGTGATTATAATGTAGATAAGCAAAATCTATGAACACTCGCTATATTATCTCGCACTTTTATGGATATGTTTTTGCAATATAAGAATAGGAAACGAAGAAAAACTAATTGACTGAATACTGTGTGATGCAGGCAAAAGATGTTGAAATTGTGCCGAATTAAGATTGAAAATTTGACAGCTGTGGAAAATTTGCATGATGTAGTGAAGAATGCAGTGGGTAGAAAAGACATCCCCGAGAATAAACAAGAGTAATTGGTGATTGTTGCAGTGAAAATCAATGAAGTACAAGCATAACAGACGAGACAGAAGAATGCAGGCCCAGCAGTTGGAGTTCGCTGCCAAGCAGATGCCAATATAATATAAAATATTATTGAATCAGCTAGTTTATTGATTCCCTGTTTTATTGCAAAAGCGAATCCTTTAAAGTGCGAGACTATAGTGTTTGTCGTTGATGTATTTTTATCTATATTACTCTGCGTAAATACTGAATTTATGAGATGCCCGACCCTACATAAGCCCACAAACAGGCCATCAACAGTAAAAATTGACCTTTGTTAAAAAGAAATTTTTTTCTTAATATAATTGTTTATCTGCTGGATTGGTCATTGACCATTTTAGTAGGAGAGGGGATTTTGTTAGTGGTGCGTTACCTTCGCTGACTTAACTCTCTGAGAAAGAAGAGCAATTTTGATATTTTTCTTTGACTGTATTTAGCCACTGAAGAATGGGTGTAGCTCCTTGGAGCTCTCCCAACCAATAGTTCGAAGAACCATCGGGTGTAATGACTTTGGCTTTAGTGTTCGTGTAGAGCAGTGATACTTTTGTTGTATTCCACAAAAATCTTGATCAGGCAGTGACGATCGTCAGAATTATAGGCAATTTGCTCAAATATCTTCATCAAGATGTGACCGTTGGTTGATCTTTATCTCTGAAGCTGTTGTGGTTGTTTGAGCTTTTTGTCCATGTAGGGCTGGATTCTCTTAAGAATCACACCCTGTTGAGGGTCTTTGCCACAAGTGAGGTTCCCCTGTAGTTGGTGTTAGAGAGATCTGCCTTCTTTGGCAGTGGCACGAAGTTACTGATCGTCCACTGGTTCAGGGCAACTCGTTTCTCCAGTCCCTTTTTACAGAACTGCAAGCTATGAAAATCACAACTCTACATGACCTGTAGCCACTCGATTTTCTCCATGGGCCTTGCCCTCCATTATCTTCTTTTTTTGCTCTCTGAAGCTCCTCTCTGGCAAAGGGTCCTGTCTCAATATGCAGTTTTTGTAACAGCCACCTGATTTGCCCAGTGTTCTTGGCTGTGGAGGGCATCTCATAGTTGTGTTCTAAAATGGTCCAGCCATTTCCTTTTTCCTATCCTCTGGATCTGTTTCCTTGATCTGACTCTTCCTCCATGTGATCTCGTTGATCATCCAACTGTCAACCGTTCTCTTAACACTTTAGTGCCTCCTCTCTGGCGTCAGTGTAAGCGGTACAGAGTGCTTCCCTCATCACCTCCACTGTGTCCATCCTCTCCATAGGATCAGCACAGAATTGGTCCTTGGCAGGCTGCACACACCTTTGGGTCTGCAGAACTGACATGCTTCCTCTTCTTTCTCCTCAGCATCAGTGTCTCACTTGCTACTGCATTGTTCAAGTACCTGTACCTCTTTGTCAAACTCTCTACATAGAGCACTGAACCTGTTGCTCACTTCTCCTGTGAACCTCTTCTGTAGCTTATGTTCATTGAAAGTTCCCCAGTCATAGATTATACTGTTGGTGTAGCCTTGCTCTTTCTTAAGCTCACTCGGACCTCACTCATAACAAGCATGTGTCCACTGTCCCAGTGTACTGAAATAGTTGTATGGTTCTGTGTTGAGAACACTATTGCGCTGCTTTTTCCTCACCAGAAAGAAATCAATCTAGGTCTTGGTCCACATCTTTTCTTGATTCTCCCTTAACGTTAGGTTGGTTGCCATCAAGTTTGCATCCAGCATGGCGTCTGTCGGTAGTCTTCCATTTCTGTTGGTGTTAGGGAATTACCAGCGCGGATCTTCTCTGCTCTCCTTACTCAGATGTGCATAGAAGTCCCTCAGAAGAATGATGTTTTGAGCTTGTGTGGTGTTGACAGCTCTACACATCTCCTCATGAAATTCCTCCGCATTCACATCACTGTCTCCCTTGGTAGGACTATAATCTGATATCCGGTTTTAAATTCCTGTTATTGCCTGCAGGACTATGATAAAAAGGAGAGGGCTAAGAACAGCCCTGGTGTACACCGACCTGCATGCTAAATTCCTCGCTCTAGTCATTGATAACCCTAACTTTGCTGACTGTTTCTATATACATGGCTTGGTACAGCCCTCATAAGCTATTCATCTACTTCAAATTTTCTAAGAGCTCACCAGATTATAGCATGGTGGACTCTGTCGAAGGCTTTTTCCATTTCGACAAATGCCAGGTAGAGAGGCTTACTTTTAGCTAGGTACTAATCAACTGTGCTATAACTCTTTACGTTACTTTCATGATCTGGTGGTCCATCAGCTTTATACCTCTCTAGTTTCCTCTATCTAGTGCATCACCTTTACCTTTGTATCAGTTGACCATGATGCTGCTGCACGAATCGTTAAGTATTATCTAGTTAACATTACTTGTGTTTATGGTCTGATCTACCGACCCAGATGCCTTGAGCATCTCGGCAGCTATACCCGATGGACCGGTTGCCTTCCCCGTCTTCATATCTATGATTGCCATACTACATTGCTGCTGACTTGTTCTGCTAGCCCCTCTATAGGGTTCACTTTGGGTATGGTATCTTTTTCCCATACATTCTCCTCATTTAGTAATCTTTCATACTGGCTCTTCCACGCATCTTCTCAGCACTTGTGAGTGCAAGCTGACCTTTATCATTCTGGATACACTTTTGTCCAGTGACATCACAATTCTCTCTGGAACACCTGTTTCTTTTCCTCGTGTTGCAAAACATGCTTGAAATTCCTATCCTCTACCTTCCTTCTAGCTAAGTATACTTGTCGCCTAGCTTTGCTCCTGGTCTCTCTGTAATGTGCCCTGTTTTTCCATTCTTTCCATGCCTGTCTCTTAGCCTTAACTGCCTCATCTACCATATTGTTCTACCACCAAGTCACTCTCCTCATCCATGTATATATGTTTTTATCATCTTTTTCTCAAATATCCACACATGACGACGCACATGCAAATATTATGCATGGATATGTTAACTGGTAGCTGGAGAGAGAATAATATAGATGATAAAAGTCTATCTTCAGCAACAAGTGCTATATTGTCTCCCATTTTGAAAGATATTATTATTTTACAATATAAGAACTTGAAACTAAGACTAACTAATAGAAAGACCTAGATGTGAAAAGAAGTGGAAATTGTGCAGATTGAAGATTGAAGATTTGACCGATGTGAAGAAACTGGAAAGATGTTTCGAAAAGAGTGAAGAATGCAGTCCGTAGGAAAGACATCCCCGAGAGTGAACATTTGAAGCTAGAGCAAGGTTTTAAGAGTTAGAAAGAGTAGTTGTTGATTGTTCCTGTGAAAAGCAACAAAGTGCAAGCATAACAGACGAGACAAGAATGCAGGCCCACCAGTCGTAGTTAAGCAGCAAAGCAGATGCCAATATATTATTAAATATTAGAGAATCAGTTTGTTCTTATTTCATGTTTTATTGCGAAATGGTATTGTTGAAAGCTAATGACAATATAGCGTTTGTTGAAGATGATGTATACTTTCTATGCAGAAATAATGAAACATTTGCACAGTCATCTTCATGATCATACGTTCGCTTTCAAGTGTGGGACATGTACTATTAAGCACCGCCTCTCCACTTATACCGGTCGTTGGTCACCTCGTTGGTGATCGTTAGCGATTTGAGGTCTGCTTTCACCACCCGTCTGTTTTTCTTAGTCTTCCTTCTACTGGAATTACTTGGCACATGTTTACCCAGCAAACCATCTTATTCTTCTCTCCTGCACATAACTCATACCCATTTTCTCTCTCAACTCATCTCTGCTCGGTCGTCGGAGCATGCTTCCTTCATTTCTTTGCCAGCCTTGGCATATTCTCTGCAATTGCTGGCCATGTCTCACTTCTTCCAACCCATCTTTATTGTAGATACTCTGGCCTCGTAGTAGACTCCTCTCTTTCTAATCTGCTCATCTATGTAGCGGAAGGTACGAACCACTTGTATAGAACCCACCTTCATTTGAAAACTGTTTCTATCACTGTCACTTTTACTGTGAAATTTCTCTGTACAGGTAGTTTTCACTACCTGTTTGCTTGCTATCCCACTACATATGTTGAGTACCCCAGATGTGCATTGCGTATATTTTATATAATTTATCCCAACGCCTTTTCAACATAGTGAGCATGTTCTCTTTTCTATATTTTTATTGTCCTCTTGCTTCCAACTAGTTTCCATAGACTGGATTTCTTCTCTAGCTTGTTTACTGATTCTGCTATAAGAACCAGATCGTCATGGACAGCCAGTTTTAAACGCATCTGTTACTGACAGCACCTCTGTACAAAGCCTATACGGCCCTCACCACCTAGTTTGGTTAGGCACCACCAGATGACAGATCATGGTAACCTACCAAAGGAGTTGTATGTCAAAAAAATTAATTGCTAAGATGGATTACATTGCCACCGGTTATATTTTATATATTTCCTAAGACTCGTTTGATTAAAAAGCTTAATTTTTTTATTTCTTTTTACTCTGACATTATTAGTTGTAGCTGTGATAAGTTTAGCTAGATTGCTAGCGTTGAAATAGTTGCGCTTTAGTTGTGATGTAGGTGTTGCAAGTTCCGGCTGTAAGTCGTGGGGGTGTAGTATATTGTCATGTATGTGTACATATGTCTGTGTATGTATACACGTACACATGTGTGTAGTGTTTTTGTGTTTATACGTCTACAAATGTATATGCAATATTTCAATTAGCAAAGGGAGATTACTGTTTGAATTTTTTAATAAAAATAAGAGTTGTTTCCCCTGTTAGCAGGAAATTTAGTTGTTTGATAAAACTGAATTGTCAAGGCTGGTTGTCTCGGTCTGTGCTAAGTGTCTGCTGAAGACTAGACATCTAAATTACGATATACAAGTACACGCATCCATGAATGGATATGTTGTCAAGTAGCTTGCGAGTGAGAATAATGTAGATAAGCAAAATATATGAACACTCGCTATATTATCTCGCACTTTTATGGATATGTTTTTGCAATATAAGAATAGGAAACGAAGAAAAACTAATTCACAGAATACAGTGTGATGCAGGCAAAAGATGTTGAAATTGTGCCGAATTAAGATTGAAAATTTGACCGATGTGGAGCAGCTGTGGAAAATTTGCATGATGTAGTGAATAATGCAGTGGGTAGAAAAGACATCCCCGAAAATAAACAGAAAGAGTAGTTCCAGTGAAAATCAATGAAGTGCAAGCATAACAGATGAGAGAAGCATGCAGGCCCAGCAGTTGGAGTTCGCTGCTAAGCAGATCGATGCCAATAGAATCTAAAATATTATGGAATCAGATAGTTTATCGATTCCCTGTTTTATTGCAAAAGCGAATCCTTCAAAGTGCGAGACAATATAGTGTTTGTTGTTGGTGATAATATACTTTGTGTAATAGTCTCTGTTCATAAATAATGAAAAATGTGCACATAGTCGACCCTGACTATACGTTCATATTAGTTGTGAAGCTTTGCTTGTTTAAAACAGAAAGACGACCATCTTTGATTAAAAATATCATTGTATAAGTTGTGCTTCTAAACACTACATGTAAACATGTAGAACACAGACATTCACAAAGACCTTCAACACTAAATTTTAAAAAACAAATGGTTATTTAATTTCTATAATTAATTAAGATGGATTACATGGCCACCGATTATCTATATATAAAACTGAAGATGTCCGAGTTCGAATCGCTAAAGCTCGAGAACCACCCAACGGACTGTTTTCAAACTTTACACATGTAATACTTATGTTTGAGAGATTGTTCTGATCACCCCCAAAAGATTTCAACTTTTCTAAGCCCACAGGGACGACATTAGGCGGTTTAGCGATATCACTCTATAATTCTTAGTCTCTTTTTCGATAGACGTACTTATAACGTCGCGCCCTTATTATATCTGTCTGACTGTCTGCATTACGTCACTTCCTTGAGGGTGTGTTTGAATCCCTTAAACTCGAAGTACCCAACCGATATTTTTTCAAACTATAAATGCGTATTACTTAGGTTTAAGGTAGTGTTATGCACATTAAAAATTTAAACATTTTTTTTATCTGCTGGGGCCCGCATTAGATGAAAAAGTTTTTTTTTTATCTTAGGACTTTTTGTAGCCGTTACGTCTAGCCGATTTTCGCTAAATTTCAAGGCATATTATGGTCATAAAAAGAAAATCATCTTGATCCCCTAGGGCCCGCATTAGGTGAAAACCTGCCTTTTTCCCATCAGAGTATTCCAAAATACTTTATATGGTGCAACGCTGGGTACCACTGCTAGTATATTATAGATTTCATGAAACTCGTTTATTTAAAAACGTTTTTTTTTAAATCTTTTTTACCATAATGACATTTTGACTGTAGATGTGATAAGTTGAGCTAGATTGCCAGCGTCGAAATAGTTGCGCTTTAGTTAGGATGTAGGTGTTGTAAGGGCCGGATGTGAGCCTTGGGTGTAGTGTATTTTCACACATACGTAGATATATACATACATGTATATATATCTAAACACGTGTATGAAAGTATGTACACGACTTTATGTATGTAACCCTGTAACATTGAGCTTTCCGATAACCCTTTGTAAATATGCAATGTCGGTTTGATAAGCACGACAAAGAATTGAAGATACTAGGCAGATTAACATGTTAGTTGAACGACCGTTGACTTGAATTGCGCGTGAAAATACGTGGGTGAAGTTGGGGCTGATGATTTTAAGTTTGTTTTTGTCTTGTTGAATAATCATGGCGTGCTACTTTGTAGTACTTGTATTGCAGGCCGTTGTTCCGGTGGTTAAGGTAAGTGGCGATGTTATTACTGTTTGGGCATCTTAAGTTTTCGTCTAGTTGGTTTGGGGTGGCGGTCGAATTGGTTTCAGATTAACGGTCTGTGTGTGGTTTACAGTTGTGATCAGTTTGTGTAAGAAGCGAGAAGAATTCCGTGATATATATTTATATTTTTAGAAAGGGAGAAACTATCTTAACTCGTTTCTACAAATAAAATCGTTAATTGCGAGATAGATTTTATAAACGGGAGGGTTTTTGAGATAGGACAGTTAATAATTAAGTTATCTCTGTTATCAGTTTGACGCATTTCTATTTCGAACTATAGACATATATATGTAAAATTATCCCAGACAATTAGACATTTAATTTCCGCAAAATATATAATTACACGGGAGAGAATGTACTATATAATCAATTGATTTCTCTCCCTTTAGTGCACTTTATATTTCTAAAGGGAGAGAAGTTTATTTAACAATATCTGTTATCTCCCTTTGACAGACTTTAATAATTATAATTTTTTAGAAAAATATATTTTATTCTGGAAAAAGGTATTAGTAATAGTTTAATTTAAAAAAATAGTTGTCTCCCCTTGCTACACTTTGACTATAATGTAATACATTATGTTGTGACATTACTGCTGTTTTTATCAAGTAATTCTAACGCCCGGAATTTATAATTTAGTTATTAACTTAATATTAGCTCCCGAGAATCAACTTAAATAAGTTGTTTCCCCTTATTTGACTCAGCTTATTTTTATCTGGTCTTAACATAAGCTATCGCCATTTTTATAGTGCAGGAATTAGTTACATTTAAATAAATTAAGTGTAGAAACCTAGAAATTGTAAGGTTAATAAAATTTGCAAACAAATTTTAATTAATAAATTTGTCCACTGTTTTCCATTTCAAATAATGTTATCTGTCGAACTTAATTAATTGCGAGAGACCCTTTTCTGAACGCACAGCGACGGCATTAGGAAAAAACAGTCAATTTTGACGGACAAATGTATCATAAATTAAGTTTAATTTATATAGTATGTATGTTGTAACATAATTTCCCGCCGGTTTTTCTGAGAAAACAGTATAAAAACGGCGTGGATTTACGTTACATTATATATAATTTACTTTTAACTAAGGTAGATAATATGGTTTATTTAATAACTAGGTTGTTTCCCTTGGCCGGACTTTAAGTAACATAAATTTTCGCCGTTTTTATAGTGCTTCATAGTATTAAAAAAATGCTGAAATTTATGTTACACCGAAATCAAGTGAAAGTATGGCCACACCGAAATCAAGTGAAAGTATGGCCAAGGGAAACAACCTATTTATTAAATAAACAATGTTATCTCCCTTAGTACAAACTAAAAACCAATTAAATTATATTTTATAAAAGTGAATTATATATAATGTAACGTAAATCCACGCCGTTTGAACAGTTCGTTTTCTGATATTAGTTACGAACTCTATTCCTCAGTCTAGGGGTTTAAGTTTTATGCGAATTTTTAATAGTAATATAGTATGTTGTAACATAATTCCCCGCCGGTTTTTATCAGTAAACAAACTAAAAACGGCGGTGATTTTCGTTACATTATATATAATTTTCTTAAAAAAGATTGTTAGTTGATTTTTTTTTATTGAATTAAGGGAGATAACATTGTTTATTAAACAAAAAGGTTGTTCCCCTTGGCAGGCTTTAAGTTACAACGGCATATTTTCTCAGATATCTAGACTAGTTAATAATTAAGTTGTCCCCCTTTACTTATACCTATACTAATATATATATGTTTGTATATCTTGGGGTTGGGGTTGGGGTTGGGGTTGGGGTTGGGGTTGGGGTTGGGGTTAGGGTTGGGGTTAGGGTTAGGGTTAGGGTTAGGGTTAGGGTTAGGGTTAGGGTTAGGGTTAGGGTTAGGGTTAGGGTTAGGGTTAGGGTTAGGGTTAGGGTTAGGGTTAGGGTTAGGGTTAGGGTTAGGGTTAGGGTTAGGGTTAGGGTTAGGGTTAGGGTTAGGGTTAGGGTTAGGGTTAGGGTTAGGGTTAGGGTTAGGGTTAGGGTTAGGGTTAGGGTTAGGGTTAGGGTTAGGGTTAGGGTTAGGGTTAGGGTTAGGGTTAGGGTTAGGGTTAGGGTTAGGGTTAGGGTTAGGGTTAGGGTTAGGGTTAGGGTTAGGGTTAGGGTTAGGGTTAGGGTTAGGGTTAGGGTTAGGGTTAGGGTTAGGGTTAGGGTTAGGGTTAGGGTTAGGGTTAGGGTTAGGGTTAGGGTTAGGGTTAGGGTTAGGGTTAGGGTTAGGGTTAGGGTTAGGGTTAGGGTTAGGGTTAGGGTTAGGGTTAGGTTAGGGTTAGGGTTAGGGTTAGGGTTAGGGTTAGGGTTAGGGTTAGGGTTAGGGTTAGGGTTAGGGTTAGGGTTAGGGTTAGGGTTAGGGTTAGGGTTAGGGTTAGGGTTAGGGTTAGGGTTAGGGTTAGGGTTAGGGTTAGGGTTAGGGTTAGGGTTAGGGTTAGGGTTAGGGTTAGGGTTAGGGTTAGGGTTAGGGTTAGGGTTAGGGTTAGGGTTAGGGTTAGGGTTAGGGTTAGGGTTAGGGTTAGGGTTAGGGTTAGGGTTAGGGTTAGGGTTAGGGTTAGGGTTAGGGTTAGGGTTAGGGTTAGGGTTAGGGTTAGGGTTAGGGTTAGGGTTAGGGTTAGGGTTAGGGTTAGGGTTAGGGTTAGGGTTAGGGTTAGGGTTAGGGTTAGGGTTAGGGTTAGGGTTAGGGTTAGGGTTAGGGTTAGGGTTAGGGTTAGGGTTAGGGTTAGGGTTAGGGTTAGGGTTAGGGTTAGGGTTAGGGTTAGGGTTAGGGTTAGGGTTAGGGTTAGGGTTAGGGTTAGGGTTAGGGTTAGGGTTAGGGTTAGGGTTAGGGTTAGGGTTAGGGTTAGGGTTAGGGTTAGGGTTAGGGTTAGGGTTAGGGTTAGGGTTAGGGTTAGGGTTAGGGTTAGGGTTAGGGTTAGGGTTAGGGTTAGGGTTAGGGTTAGGGTTAGGGTTAGGGTTAGGGTTAGGGTTAGGGTTAGGGTTAGGGTTAGGGTTAGGGTTAGGGTTAGGGTTAGGGTTAGGGTTAGGGTTAGGGTTAGGGTTAGGGTTAGGGTT
>CAXHJY010000032.1:25000-28074 GCA_964016885.1 Eledone cirrhosa
CAAGGACACCAAGAGCTTCCAACAGTAATGGTCGCATTCTTTAAGGGTATGTCAATATTTATTTATAAAACTGATCTATATTATATTTTATCTGATGAAAGCACACCATAATTTAACTTGGTGTCCTTGAAGTATGTATAATGAAATAAATATGGTTTTATAAATATAGTTTCCATTTGTTAATATATCGTATTTTTACTCCAATAATTTGTTGAGTGCTTTATATCAGTTATAAAAATATTTGCTTGTTGTATCCCAACAATTTAAATAGGACTTCTACATATATATATATATATATATATATATATATATATATATATATATATATATATATATATATATATATATATATAGTTTTCCGAGTTTTTGATATGAAATCGTGTGCAAAAGAATATATATATATATATATTTATACACATACATACATATATATATATATATGTGTGTTTGTGTGTGTGTGTAACCATACACACATACATACATGCATGCATACATACATACATACATACATACATACATACATACATACATACATACATACATACATACATACATACATACATTTGTTTGTGTATGTGCGTACATACACAAGCCACGAAAGAAAACAAAGCGAAATATGTTGGGGTTTTTTTTTTCTTCTAGTCAGTATGGTTATCATAGCTGTGGTACCCTGTTGTTTTTGTAAGGCACCAAATGGTAGGAGATGATGCTTGTGGGATTGAATGGGAGGGAAGTGGTAGTGGTGCCCTGTTGTTATTGTGGGAGACCGATATGAGGAAGTGGCGGTTGTCGCCCCTGTTGTTGTGGAAGGTGATGTTCCGAATGTAAAGAAGTGGTTACTGCGGTGAATGTAGAGAACAATGGTAGGACAAAAGACACAAGCTGGAATAAAGACATTTGAATATGTACACACATTTGTACAGACATATATGTACACATATGCGCACAGTCAGGTTATACGCGTTGTCAGCTTACGATTTGAATATGTACACAAATATACATACTACAATGTTACTATATATACATATGTAAATATGTGTGTGTATGTGTATCCGTGTATATATATATATATATGTACACTGCCATGTCGCTATGCATATATTTGAATGTGTGCACATATACAGGCAGCCATCCTGTTATGCATTTATTTATATACGTGTGTTAGATTGGGCTTATAATTTAAACATTAAAATTGTAATAAAAAAATAATTATTCTCCAAACTATGTACACACACACACGCGCGGGCACACACAGATATATATGTGCGCGCGCGCGCGCGTCTGTGTGTGTATGTGTGTGTGTGTGTGTGTATGTGCGTATTCACGTTTGGAGAAAAATTACTCATTCGAAACCAACTGCGTTGGGCAGGGCTTTTAAGCCGGATGGGAGATGTGAGGTTGCCTAAGCGAATTATGTATGGAGAGTTAACTCTTGGTAAACGCCTCAGACACAAACCCCCAAAAATGTTTCTGGGATGTCACAGGCAACCTGAAGACTTTTGTTATTAGTGTTGAAGAGTGGGAAGACGAGACGAAGAGTAGATCTGGTTAGAGAAGTCTGGTTTATGATGGTTGGGATCGTTTTGATGTCAAAAGGATTGAACATTCAGTGTTTAAAAAAGCATTAACATAAGGTGATGTTGACACAGTCCTGAAGGTTATCTGGTGGGAGCTAGCCTGTAACATCTGCGGAAATGTTCTTCTTTCTTGAGCTGAGCTTGCTAGTCATTTTAGAACTCACAGCAATCAACAGCCTGGGGCCGATTATGTTGGTGTCTTCCCTGAAAGGACTGCGGTGTATTTGTGTCAGTTTGGTAACAAAGCCTATAGGTCTGCTGTTGGTCTCAAGCGGTACATGAGAGTCCATAAGGAGGAAGTTATGTTCTGGAGTATCCGGGAGCCTCGTGTATGTCACATCTGTAAAACGTTATGCAGAAGCGAGGTGAGTTTGCAGAGTCCATAGCGGGCTCATGGCCGTTCAGCACTAAGTTGAAGAGATGACACTCTTCTGTAAAGAAGTGGCAGTTATCTTATAATATATATATATGTGTGTATGTGTGTGTGTGTAAAAGTATCCGTAGGTGTCAAAAATGAAAAAAGAAAAGAGTGCATATACACACACACACACACACACACACACACACATATATATATATATATATATATATATATATATATATATATATATATAATATATATATATATATGGCTGTGCGGATGATATGTTTAACCATCATCTCAGTGTGTTTGGCCCTTAACGTATGTTGTAGCTCTGATTCATATGATTCATCGAGCGCTTGCCACACATATCGGACGTTGATTTTCGTTAATTCCTGAGCTGAAAACGATTCTCGCTAATTTATATTTATATATATATATATATATAGACAGAGGGAGAGAGATGTGAGTGTATATATTTATATATGCAGAGAGAAAGTGAGAGAGAGATTCTATATGACTCTGTATGACAAAGCTGGCTCTTTGAATTACGGGTACACACAATCCGACAGGCTTCCAAACAGTCTCCGTCTAACAAATTTTACTCACAAGTCATGGGTTGACTGGAGGCTTTGGTAAATCCAACATATTAACCATTTGGTCATGCAGCATCTACACATATTCACACACAGATACACACACACACAATCATATATATATATGTATATATATATATATATATATATATATATATATATATACATATATATATATATGTGTGTGTGCGTGTATATATGAATATATATATACATAGGTATATACAAACGTATATATACATACATACATACATATATATATATATGCACACACACACACATAGATAGATATATACGTGTACGCACGTTTGCTTATACCCTCCATCCCATTATTTTGTTGTCTCTTAATGTTGTTATTAGTATTGTAGATGTTGTTGTTGTTGTTGTAGTGAGTGGTCAGTGAATATAGGGGTCATTCGTGGACCAAAATTAACTGCAAACAACCCAACGTACAGCATTCAACTCTGTCAACAGAACCGCACATCATTAGCTGAGATTGACATAAAATATAGAAGTACATAGCAAAAAACAACATGGCGG
>CAXHJY010000033.1:0-5000 GCA_964016885.1 Eledone cirrhosa
TGACATGTAATCTTCTAATTATAGCCTTGTGTGGCTCATAATTCTATGATTTTACTCCATTTTAGACACTAGAAATGTTTTCAACACGCTAGCGCGTATGTGCATATGTGAGTATATAAATAATAAACACCTAAGCTCAGACACACTTACAAAATTACACAGTCACAGACATATATTCTCACAAATACACATATATTCATACAAACACACACATACATTCATATATTTACACAAACTCACACATACACATACATTCATACACAGTGTAGCAAATGAAACGCCAGCTGCTGTCTTGCTATATTTTCACCATCCCCTTCCTTCCCTTTACACACACACATATTCACACAAACACATAGAAAAAACACACACACACACACACACACACACACACACACATATACACACACATTTGTGTGACGGATGGAAGTCGGTCAAATTTATGTTTAGATTATTTGCTTGTCAGTACACACATTGTTGTTTTCTCCGACCTTCTCGTATAAACTACATATTACTTTCCATTCTCGTTGTACCAATCATCAATTAAGCTATTGATGTTATTCCAGATCATAATCTTCCTTTTGTTACACATTAAAAGGTATTGGGTTCGGCAAATCATGATGAAGTCTGTAAATAAAATATAGTAATATTAAATTAAAAGTCGATTAACGCACATATATATATATATATATATATATATATATATATATATATATATATATATATATATATATATATGCAAAAGTTCTATTTAAAATTGTTGGAATACAACAAGCAAATCTTTTTATAACTGATATAAAGCACTCAACAAGAATTTGGAGTAAACATACGATATTAACAAATGGAAAACTATATTTATAAAACCATATTTATTTCCTTATACATATTTCAAGGACACCAAATTAAATTATGGTGTGCTTTCATCAGACAAAATCTAATATATATCAGTTTTATAAATAAATATTGACATAACCCTTAAAAAATGCAACCATTACAGTAATGGTTGCATTTTTTAGGGTATGTCAATATTTATTTATAAAACTGATATATATTATATTTTGTCTGATGAAAGCACACCATAATTTAATTTGGTGTCCTTGAAATATGTATAAGGAAATAAATATGGTTTTATAAATATAGTTTCCATTTGTTAATATCCTATATATATATATATATATATATATATATAAAATAAACACTTCAAACAATTACAGGGGATAATTTGTAGCAGGTATCTATATTCAATGTTCTAGTTCATTTTAAATATGTTACCACCTCCATAACTATGTGTATTCATACTCTTTACAAATTATCCCCTGTAATTGTTTGATGTGTTTATTTTACCTGTATATGTTATCGACTCTTAATTTAATGTTAATAAATGCCCGCATTTATAACTTAGAATCTTTGCGCTTATTCCACATGTGATATGACGCATTCTTCTGATACTCTCAGACATGGCATCTTTAATTTCGTTTTGGTAGCAAATAAAATATATGAATATAAAATAGTATTTCTCATACCCGTTGTAAACGTGGTCATTATCACTATATATACGTTTACTATTGATAAAGGTAATGTATGTTTAATGCAAATCTCAGTGTAACGTGAGAAACGTTTTCATTCATTCTCCTTTCCAGGAGTTTCCTCTATCATTGCTATTCTGCCTGTTTGTGTAAAAAATATAAGCAAAAAAAAAAAAAAAAAAAAAAACAATTGGTCTCACTATTTTTCTCTCTTCATCTTCATATCCATCAGTAGTTTGATTGGCTCATTCGTTGAACATCCGCTGAACGAAGTTCATTTTTCTTGTGTTCTTGTGCCGAGGAAAGGAAGCGTGTGATAACTATACATATATATATATATAGGAAAAGAGTCAGGACCCCAACGGCTGAGCTCCAGCCGTTTCGACAGCTAGATCCGAACATTTATATATATATATATATATATATATATTTATATCGACAGTCGATCGACTTTCATCAAATCGGACCGAAGAAACAATGTCTCCATTGGTCTTTCCAATTGCTAATACTATCTATCGGTCGCAACTCCAGGTAGAAGGAGCAACGTGAAATAAAGTGTCTTGCTCAAGGATATACAGCATCACCCGGTCCGGGAATCGAACTCACAACCTCACATTTGCGAATCTTAATTCTAACCCCTCAGCCACGCGCCTGAGGAGGTCACAGATTGACAATATATAAACAGCCATCCGGTTATCGAAACAAACAACCGGAAATTTATAATAATACATTGAAGTCAAAACCTAAAGGTGCGTGTGTTTTTATTGCAATCATGACCCTCTCAAAGTATAACAACACACACACACATATATATATATATATATATATATATATTATATATATATATATATATATATATATATATATATATATATATATATATATATATATATATATATATATATATACAGTTATTAATAAACGAGTTTAGATTAATGTATGCAAGATTTCAGTTCTAGCATCACTCCTTCAAGGTCAGCCTATCAACTATTCAGCCTACCCTCGTATATATATATATATATATATAATATATATATTATATATATATATATATATATATATTAGAATGTGAGTTTTTTTTTACAAAATGAAAAATAACCGAGGTATCCTACACGAGTGAAAGTATAAAGAAAAAAAGATAAAATCGAAAATGCAACTGGAGTCTTATTTTTTTTTTAAATATATATATTCATTTGATTCCTTTACCGGTTTCGCAATTCTTCTGCTTTTCAAAAGTAGAGTTGAGATGAAGGGTCTGTGAGAAAAACCACAGACCCTCTATCTCAAATCTACTTTTGAAAAGCAGAAGAACTGCGAAACCGGTAAAGGAACCAAATGAATATATATATTTAAAAAAAGACTCCAGTTGCATTTTCGATTTCATCTTTATATATATATATATATATATATATATATATATATATATATATATATATATATATATATTTATATATATGTATATAGATGCATGTATTCAAATAAATGAGATTGTGAAACAAATGTGATGAGGCTACATGTGAGATATTTTGAATGGCTTAAACCAATAAACAAACTGACAGAAATAGAAATTTTCCAAGTTTATTCAACATTTAAACTTATGGTTTGTGATTTGCTTCCAGAGAAAATTAAATGTGATTAATTCTTCATTCTTATTTTTATTTTAAAATAAATGTTTCAATCTTATTGTTATACGGGATTATCCTCTTTTCTGAAATCTATACAATATGTATAATGAATTATTTAATAGTTTGCACTAATAAAGTATGATATAGCGAAACACATTCTGTTAATTATTCATCTACACAAAATGAATTACAAAGCATATGTTGAAAATATTTATTCTTAACTGATAATTTACTTCAAAAGTAAGTTAAATTCAGTAAATTTCAAAAAAAAAGAAAAACCATTATCCCCCACCCCACTCCACCGCACAAGAAAGTGAAAATGTAAAAATTGTCTGTTCATTCGGATGTACTAAAATAGATTACACGTTTACTTGACACAATGTAAACCAGGCAGAAAAACAAACAAATGTTTGAAATATTGGTACAAAGTACAATGTATTTTGACAGCATAATTTATCATTTTATTTTTTAATCATATTTCTAAGCAAAAAGATCGTATACTTACAATTTCTTTTATCAAAAAAGAGTAACTTTTTAAATGAATAATGAAATAAAACGAAAGAAGTAAAACCATATTACTATGATATCTTGTCGACTTCGTCTGTATTTCTTCTTTAATTCTTTGCAGTTTTTCTTTAATCTGTTCTCTTTTAACTCTTATTTACGTATTCAGATTTTTATTTTTATTTTTATTTGGCTTTATATAATTTATTACTTCCGTCAATACATTATTTTGCTATACCACGTCGGCCAAGTCAAATAATACTTTTTTTTTTTTTCCCAGTCCAGTTAACTCATCAACAATAATAATTAAACAGATTTCATTTTTTTTAAAAAGTTGCTTCTTTACGGTTGAAATAAGAGAAATATATTTTAAACATGTTTTTCTTTTTCTCGTATCTGACATATTCAGTCACCGAATACCATGATATTTTATAAGAATTCAGTTGTAATATGTTCTTTTTCTAAATATATATATAAATATCTATTATTTAATTTGTCAAAGCATGTTCGTTACTGTTATAATTCCTTCAATTCTGCAATTTAGCCAAAGTTTCTGTCATTTACCAACGCATTTTTTTAATGTCTTTTAATTCCAGATATCAAAGTTCCGTTCAAATTATCTTTATGGGTAATATATTCAGTGATGAAGTTGACAGTTTTTATTTAATTGAAAGAGATGTGTATTCATAGAATCTATAAAGAAATGTCTAAGATGCACAACATTAACAGAAATTTACATTAATTGTTTCTACTTTTGGCACAAGGCCAGCAATTAACCCAGTGTATTACTGGTACTTTATTTTATCGACCCCGTAAGGATGAAAGGCAAAGTTAACCTCGGCGGGATTTGAACTCAGACCATAAATGTCCGTAACTCTTTGCTGCAAACATGGCGTCCGACCATCTACCGATACTGCCAATCCATTAATAGGCATCAGTTAGAAGTTACAACGGTGTCTGATCTTGACATGCTGGGCTGGTCCATATAATACTTGTTTTAAAACACTTGTAGCTAAAAGCAACAAACAGTTCAATAGCATGCTTAAAATTTATGTATAAATTGTACACAAGTTGTTGAATGTACTTTTTCAAGATCAATCAGAAATAGATAGTATATTGACTGATGAGGTGACAAAAGAAAAATATTCAAATAGGGAGTTGATTTTAGCCCTTTAGCCTTTAAACTGGCTGTATCCAGCCTGAATTCTCGCACCTCTTTCTGTTCAAACCGGCTGTAACTTGCCGCTCGTACTTATGTTATGGTATGGTTCTCGAAATAAATAATATCAAATTCTTGCGTATTCGATATTATGTGAGATACCTATGAGATAAAGACTTTACATGAAAA
>CAXHJY010000033.1:10000-15000 GCA_964016885.1 Eledone cirrhosa
CCTCTTCAGTGACTGGGGATTCCTTTCTTTGTTTCTGTGCCTTTCCTTTCTTCTGTCCTACGCCATTTTGTTTCTGTGTGTGTATTGTGTGCTCAGTTTGCGCATGCGCCACATCTGGGTGTCTGTGTGTGTTTGTGTTCATTTATCTATTTGTTTATTTATTTACATGTTGTTTGTTGGTTGTTTGTTCTATGTGTGTGTGTGTTTTCATTTTGTCCTTAATTGTAAGTTGTGATGTTGCTGTTCCACTCATATTTTCTATTTAATTTTGGTTGTAATTCTTTTATGCTTACTGCCTCTGTAATTTGCCTAAACATTGCATCTTTTCTGTGTGTGGATTCTATTTTTATTTCTATGTTCTCTAATTTACCCTTGTGTTCTATCTTAGCATGTTGGTAGAGTACAGATGATTCTTTATTATCTTGAAGGTCTCGCCAGTGTTCATTTATCCGTTCCCCTATACTACGAGCTGTCTCACCTATGTACACTATATTTTTGTTTCTACATTGTCCTTCAGTACATCTAATGCTATACACTACATTTCTAGTTTTGCAGTTAATATGGGGGCTTATTTGACAGGTTATACATTTCTTATCTATACATGAGGGTCTTTGGAACGGGTATGTCTTGCTAATAAGTGTTTTTACGGAGGTACCTGGTCTTTCTACTATCTTAATATTGAGTTTATGTTTATTTAGGGCCCTTCTAAATTTGTAGGCTAGTTCGCCTCTAGGGGTTGTATTGATGAACATTACACTCTGGTATTTATTGCTATCATACCATGAGTTTATTCTATTGGCCTTGTTCCTAGCTCTTTCTATTCTATTCCAAAATTTGCTCCTATACAAGGGGCAGGTCCCATTTATGTCATTATTTACCATATATATATATATATATATATATAGAATAAGGTTAATATATATCTGAGGGTACAATGTACCCCCGGAAATATATAGTGTGTCTATGATTTAAGGTGGTTCTATGGTAATAATTTGATATACCAGAACTTAATATCAAGATAAGCAGAACAAGTAAAATTCAACCAATTTTTCAAAATAAATCAAAATTAATATACAATTAAAATTAATCAAAATTAAAAAAATATAATATAAATATTTACCTATTCAAATGGCCCTAACTGTACAGTTTCACGTTGCAAAACATTAGATATCACGTGGATATCAGAGAATCATTTTCTTATCCTAGGGTTAAAAACCCCAGGAACGACAAAATATATGACCTCACTCCAACTAATACAGGTCTGAAAGGTCGTGAAAGTGACCCATAAATACGTTGGTGTATAGTGAAGGCGGGAATCGTAGACTAGCCGTCTATGATCGCTACCAAAAAAGATTTTTAGCAACTAAATAGAACGACAGGATTTTTCTCTACATACTGGAGAATATTGAATAAGGTTAATATATATCTGAGGGTACAATGTACCCCCGGAAATATATAGTGTGTCTATGATTTAAGGTGGTTCTATGGTAATAATTTGATATACCAGAACTTAATATCAAGATAAGCAGAACAAGTAAAATTCAACCAATTTTTCAAAATAAATCAAAATTAATATACAATTAAAATTAATCAAAATTAAAAAATATAATATAAATATTTACCTATTCAAATGTTCCTAACTGTACAGTTTCACGTTGCAAAACATTAGATATCACGTGGATATTAATGGAAAAGCAAAGATCATCAGAGAAGCATTTTCCTATCCTAGGGTTAAAAACCCCAGGAACGACAAAATATATGACCTCACTCCAACTAATACAGGTCTGAAAGGTCGTGAAAGTGACCTATAAATACGTTGGTGTATAGTGAAGGCGGGAAATCGTAGACTAGCCGTCTATGATCGCTACCAAAAAAGATTTTTAGCAACTAAATAGAACGACAGGATTTTTCTCTACATACTGGAGAATATTGAATAAGGTTAATATATATCAGAGGGTACAATGTACCCCCGGAAATATATAGTGTCTATGATTTAAGGTGTATATGTATATATATATGTATATGTATATATATATATACATATATGTATATATATTTATACATATTTATGTATATATATATATGTATATATATATATATATGTATATATGTATATATATATATATATGTATATATATATATATATATATATATATATATATATATATATATATATATATATATATATATATATATATATATGTATATATATGTATATATATATATATATATATATATATATATGTATATATGTATATATATGTATGTATGTATGTATGTATGTATGTATGTATATATATATGTATGTATGTACGTATATATATATGTATGTATTTATATATGTATGTATGTATGTATATATATGTATGTATGTATGTATATATATATATATGTATGTATGTATGTATGTATGTATGTATGTATATATATATATGTGTATGTATGTATGTATGTATATATATATATGTATATATATAAGTATATATATATATATGTATATATATACATATTTATATAAATGGAAAAAAACGGAATTTTATTTCTCACTCTTAGTACGGCTGATACTCAAATATAAGTATGTATACGTACATACATATATGTGTACAGACGTACAGTAGTATGTATATACATACTTACATGAACACATATATATATGTACGTATGGGTTTACCGAACATTTATTACAAAGCTCAGTTTGTTTGTAAACAAACAGACCGAATTAAGCCCTACAGTGTTCGGCAAACATCATCGCCGATTTGGTCAACACTGACAAACGGACGATGAACTAGTTTCAAGATTATTAGCTATCGTCAGCATCGTGTACCTTCCTGTCAGATGATTGAACGTTTGAAAGTATATGAACGTTTGAATATATATATATAATATATACTTATACATATATATATATATATATATATATATATATATATATATATATATATATATATATATATATATATATGAAAAAATGGGTAGAAGAATACTGCTGGTTGCACATGGATAACATGTAATAAAATAAGTCCCTCATCAGTGATTTGCCGACGATCATAGATATTTCATTGCATTAAAAATCATATACCTCACGTCGGTGCAATAATAACTAAATTAAATTATTAGGACAATTAAAACGCGTAAAGCGAGTGAAACAACAGGATAGCTAACCGTAGAAGGAAGGGAACAAGCTTCATAGTTATTCTGTTAGCATAACTCTTCCTCACACTTCCACTCACTCACTCACTGTTTCTCCTCTTCACACTTCACCCCGTTCGCGACGAAATCATTTTCTCTCTTTCTCACATTTGAATTCGCTCCTGAAAGGTCTTTTTTTAAGCGCTCATATATTCACCTAGCTTATGCTAACAGAATAACTATGAAGCTTGTTCCCTTCCTTCTACGGTTAGCTATCCTCTTTGTTGTTATCTTGTTTCACTCGCTTTACGCGTTTTAATTGTCCTAATAACTTAATTTAGTTATTATTGCACCGACGTGAGGTACATGATTTTTAATGCAATGAAATATCTATGATCGTCGGCAAATCACTGATGAGGGACTTATTTTATTACATGTTATCCATGTGCAACCAGCAGTATTCTTCTCCCCATTTTTTCACATGTATTTACCTAAACTGCGATTCTGTTTTCTCTCTCTCTCTCTCTCTCTCTCTCTCTCTCTCTCTCTCTCTCTCTTACTGCTCCCTCGCTCTCTCTGTTTCTCCTACGTTCTTTCGCCCCCTCTGTCATGTCAGTTAACTCTTCCTACACTTCCACTCACTCACTCACTGTTTCTCCTCTTCTCACTTCACCCCGTTCGCGACGAAATCATTTTCTCTCTTTCTCACATTTGAATTCGCTCCTAAAAGGTCTTTTTTCTAAGCGCTCATATATTCACCTAGCTTATGCTAACAGAATAACTATGAAGCTTGTTCCCTTCCTTCTACTGTTAGCTATCCTCTTTGTTGTTATCTTCTTTCACTCGCTTTACGCGTTTTAATTGTCCTAATAACTTAATTTAGTTATTATTGCACCGACGTGAGGTATATGATTTTTAATGCAATGAAATATCTATGATCGTCGGCAAATCACTGATGAGGGACTTATATATATATATATATATATATATATATATATATATATATATATATATATATATATATATATATATATATATATATATATATATACATATATATATATATATATATATATATATATATATATATATATATACATATATACATATATATATATACATACAACGAAGGAAATGTGGTAAGGAACCAGATGGACCATACATGACGCACCAAAGTACTCAATACTTAGTGTAGTAGAGTGGGTAATAGGAACGAGTAGGACCCCGACGGCTGAACTCAAGCCGTTTCGACGGCTAATTCTGGACTAAATGAACATTTTTATCCTGGTATATGAATAGCCGAGCTTCTCAGGGGGAATTCCATATATGGTAAAAGTGATTGTCACAAGGATTGGTCAAAAGTTTGTTGTTGAGACACATAATTCTATCATGGCATTTTGTGGAAGGAAGGGGTAGCTGAACTTGCCAGTAGAAGAAAGAGGGAGAGGGAGTGGAGGAAACCCAGTCGTGCGTTGATAGTGCCAACTACAGCAGGATCTTAAGGATAAGAGTTCAAGAAAGTATATACTAGGGAGGGGGAGGGGAGGAAGTGGAAACAATATTTAAATCAATATGGAGTAAATATAGAGAAGAATAATAAGAATGTTAAAAATATAAAAAAAACAATTTCTGGTTACTATTCCCCTTCCACAATCACCAAATCTCTCACTGGTACTGCTAAACTATAAAGTTTAATAGGTGGGACTGCTAAACTATAAAAGTTTAATAGGTGGGATGGAATACTAAATACGAGATTGTAGTGAAAGAATTTTATGAGTTAGTAGTAATCGTCCAAATCTATCTTACAGTGACAGGTCAACAAGTAGGGGGCCAAAATACTAAAGAAACTACTACGAAATATTAATTCAGAA
>CAXHJY010000033.1:22500-42500 GCA_964016885.1 Eledone cirrhosa
AGATGTATGTATGTACGTCTGTATACATATATGTATGTACATACATATATGTATACAGACGTACAGTAGCATGCATATTTATATATATATATACATATATATACATACAGGTACACTGAACTCACTCAATATGCAAATTAGGCTGCTCAGCCGTTAATTTTCATAAGGAAAGTATATACTTTCGAACGTTCAACCATCTGGCAGAAGGGTATACGGTGCTGATGATAGCTAACAAGCTTGAAACTAGTACATCGTTCCTGTGTCAGTGTTGAACAAAAAGTTGACGTGGTTGCCTTAACACCGTACGGCATAAATTCAGGCTGTCAGTTTGTTTACAAACGGACAAAGCGGGCGTTATAATAAACGTCCACTAAACTGATACGTACATATATGTATGTGTACCTGTATGTATATATATATATATATATATATATATATATATATATATATATATATATATGCATGCTACTGTACGTCTGTATACATATATGTATGTACTTATACATACATACTTACATTTAAGTAAGTGCCGTACTAAGAGTGAGAAATGAAATTTCGTTTTCATTTTATTACAACTTATCGTTTTCGGTGCGCCTGGCCGACTGAACTCACTCCATATGCAAATTAGGCTGCTCAGCCGTTAATTTTCATAAGGAAAGTATATACTTTCTAACGTTCATCCATCTGGCAGAAGGGTATACGGTGCTGATGATAGCAAAGAAGCTTGAAACTAGTACATCTTTCCTGTGTCAGTGTTGAACAAAAAGGTGACGTGGTTGCCTTAACACCGTACGGCATAAATTCAGGCTGTCAGTTTGTTTACAAACGGACAAAGCGGGCGTTATAATAAACGTTCGCTAAACTGATACGTACATATATGTATGTGTAACTGTATGTATATATATGTATATATATATATGCATGCTACTGTACATCTGTATACATATATGTATGTACGTATACATACATACTTACATTTAAGTAAGTGCCGTACTAAGAGTGAGAAATGAAATTTCGTTTTCATTTAATTACAACTTATCGTTTTCAGTGCGCCTGGCCGACTGAACTCACTCGATATGCAAATTAGGCTGCTCAGCCGTTAATTTTCATAAGGAAAGTATATACTTTCGAACGTTCAACCATCTGGTAGATGGGTATGCGGTGCTGATGATAGCTAAGAAGCTTGAAACTAGTACATCGTTCCTGTGTCAGTGTTGAACAAAAAGGTGACGTGGTTGCCTTAACACTGTACGGCATAAATTCAGGCTTTGTTTACAAACGGACAAAGCGGGCGTTATAATAAACGTCCGCTAAACTGATACGTACATATATGTATGTGTACCTGTATGTATATATATGTATATATATATATATATATATATATATATATATATGCATGCTACTGTACGTCTGTATACATATATGTATGTACGTATACATACATACTTACATTTAAGTAAGTGCCGTACTAAGAGTGAGAAATGAAATTTCGTTTTCATTTTATTTCAACTTATATATATATATATATATATATATATATATATATATATATATATATATATATATATATATATGTGCGTGTGTGTGTGTGTGTGTGTGTGTGTGTGTGTGTGTATAAATAAATATATATATAAGAAAAGAAACGAACAAAAATATCGGTGGTAAAAGAAAAATGAACGATAACGGAAGAGGGGCCGGAACTGTTTGGGATGCGGCTGCTTCCACCACCTCACCTGCGTTGGCTTGACTCGTCGAGCTTCCAATGCCCTCGCAGCCTGGAGGTGCAGGAGCTGCCTCTTCTCCACGTCTTCCCAGCCACAGCCGTCTGGCATACCACCAGATGGGACAGCGAGCTTGCCTGCCGCCCGAGCCTGGCTGGTCAACTTCGCTCGGCTCAGGCGGCTCCGGAAGATCCCACTCAGGATCCTGAGAGCGGCACGGGTGCCAGTAGCGGATGCCCTCGCTTCCTCGATTGAGAGCACCCTGGACTCCAATCGAGCCAGGGACTGGGAGGGGCTGTTCTATTTCGCCCCACTCGCCCTCGGCCTTCCCAGCTCTGGCCCTGATCGGGGCGGCCGGTCAACAGCAGCCTTCGTCAATGCCAATGTCTCGTGATTTGGGCCAGCGCCCATTCCAAGCGTGCCCAGGGACGCCACACACCCACCATCAGGTAACCCCTATCCTCCACCCCCGGGGCCATCGCCAAGCGTTTGCGTGACCAGGTAAACGCAAAGCTTATCATGGGTGATGTCTCGGCCGCAGTCAGAGTCGTTGCCTCAGAGGACACTGTCCTCCAACCCACCGAGGAGATCCTGGCTGCTCTGCGGCTCAAACACCCTGAGCCACCCACTGATCTCAGACCCATACCCCCACCCGACCGCCAGCTGCTCCTTGTGGCTACTGATGCAGATATCATGTCCGGCATTAGGTCCTTCCCAGCTAGCAGCTGCGGAGGTGTTGATGGTCTCCGACCAGGCCACCTCCAAGAGGTGACATCCCCCTCTCCGCTGAGGCCGGGCGCCGCCTTCTGAGTGCAATTGTGGCACGCACCAATAGGCTCATTCATGGTGCCCTCGACCTTTACGCCCGAAGCCTTTTTTTTTCGGCCAGCCTCACCTCTCTTAGGAAGAAAGAGGGTGGCATACGCCGCGTTGCTGTGGGCAATGTCTTCCGGAGGCTGGCTGCCAAGGTGATCTGGAATTCTGTCACACACGAACTGGGTGAGGAGTTTAGTCCTGTGCAACTGGGTGTCGGCGTGTCCGGTGTCTGTGATGGAGCCTCTCATGCAATCAGGCAGTTCTACAGCAGCTGCCCATCGGTACGGGCATCCAGGGACTCCAGGCACCTCATTGTCAAGCTTGACATTAGGAATGCTTTTAACTCTTTACGCCGGGATCATCTGGTTGAGGCCTGTCTCAGCCGAGCCCCCTCTGCCTACCCGCTGGCCTACCTGTCATATGGAGCCCCGAGCATGCTCCTAGCTGCTGATACGGTCATACCCTCGGCTACTGGGATCCAACAGGGCGACCCTTTGGGATCCCTCCTGTTCGCTCTTGGTATTGACCACATCGCCTGGAGTATCACGCCCCTCTCAACGTTTGGCATCTGGATGATGCTACGTTGGGCGGGCCCGTACGGACGGTCTGCCAAAACCTTCAATTGGTGAGTCCTTCCCTGGCGGGAATCGGCCTCAAGGTCTACTTGGCCAAGTCGGAGATGGTGAACGTCAGCCTCGATGCTGCGAGCTTTGCAGCCTCCGTCTTGGACATGCGGACCATTCTCCGCCAGGTTCAGGTGACCCCCCAAAGAGGATGTCCTCATCCTCGGGTCACCGATCCACCCGTCGGCCATCCGCTCCACCATCAGGTCCAGGCTTCAACAGCTCCAGACTCTCACGAGCCGACTGGGCTTGATTAACGGCCACCTAGCTCTCTTTATGGTGAGGAACTGCTTCGCCAAGCCGAAGCTCCTCTATACACTCCGCAGCGCTCCATGCTACACCCAGACATCTCTTCTCGCTGACCTCGATACTTGTATCCGAGCAGCAGCCGTGGGGATATGCAACGTCAGGTTTGACGACATAGGGTGGCAACAGGCCAATTTACCGGTCAGGTATGGCGGCCTAGGCCTCCGATCCCCGATCTCACTAGCTTAACCGGCGTATCTTTCGTCGGTAACCTCGTGCTGCGTCCTCGTCAGCAGGGTTTTCAAAACACAACAGAACCCTCTGTGTTCAGAGAACGTGAGGCCGCCTGTGAGACGTGGGACCGGCTTGGACTTAGCCCAGTAGACGTCCCTCCTCCTTCTTCCCCTGTTGACGTCAAGTCCCCCCAACGCACTTGGGATGCCATCCAGTGCAGCCTGGCCTCAGACAGGCTCACGCGCCAGCTCGACCAGCACCGCCTTGCTTGTTTTCGTGCGGCCTCCAAATCCCACAGTGGTGCCGGGCTCCATGCTCTGCTCTCCTTCTCCACTGGCACGCAGCTAGACAACCATAGCCTGCGAATCGGCATTTCCCTGAGGCTCGGCCTCCGGATCTGCCAGCCACACCAAGTCGCTGCGGTTCCACCGTGGACTCTTTCGGCCTCCATCCGCTTTCCTGTCGCCACATTACTGTCCGCATTCCACGCCATTCTTCCTTCAACGAGGTCATTAAGCACGGCTTGGACGCTGCAGCCTTCCCTTCCCAGCTCGAGCCTGTGGGGCTGGATCGAGGGGACGACAAAAGGCCAGATGGCATGACCATCTTCCCGTTCCGCGGTGGCAAACCCCTCGTCTGGGATGCCACTTGCACCGACACTCTGCAGCCGCAACCTGGTGCAGTCTGCGACTGACCCAAGTTCTGCTGATATCTCCTGAAATACCGGTCGCTCTCCGACAGGTTTGCGGTGGTTCCCCTGGCAGTGGAAACTTCTGGTGTCCTCGGCCCCAGGGCTACCTCCTTACTCACCACCATAGGCGCTGAGCTGGCCAGCCGCAGGTGTGAGCCCCGCTAGTTGGAGTGGCTTTTCCAGCGCGTCTTCCTTGCCGTCATCCGGGGAAACGCCTTCTCCATTCTGTCCGCCGGGGCCGTGGGTGGGCCCCATTGCGTACCAATACATTAGTTAAATACCATTCTTCCATCGGTACACCTATGTGATTGTAAATATTTGGCCTTTTTTTTACAAACACAAAAATATGTGAATGATCTGATACAAGCTTCACCCTATATTATTACATTATTTAGTTTTATTCAGGGTGATGGATTGGCCGTATCGTTACAGCGTCAGACACTATGCTTTGCTGCATAGAGTTATGGCACTTTACGTTCTGAATTCAATTCCTGCCGAGACTCCATTTGCTCATATTAGTGAGAGGTGGGGAGGCGAGAAGGATGGAGGCGATGGCAGTGGGGATTTACACTTTTTATTCTATTTGCAGCATAGTGTTACGGCCCTTTACGGTCTAAGCTGAAATCCCACCGAGGTTAGCTTTGAATATCATTCGTACGTGGTTGATTAAATAAAGTATCAGTAATGCACTGGAGGTGATTTAATCGACATTCCTCCTCACCCAAAATTGCTGGCCTTGTGCCTATAGAGGAAATTATTATTAAGTATTATTCCCTACAAATCTTTATTACTATATTTCTGCCAAAATACATTGAAAACAATCAACAATTTAAAAAGCTTTACTAAAATAACTATATCCGTTAATTTGGTGTTTCGTATTCAACAAAAATATTTTACTTATAATTAAGATGGAAGACTTAATTTAGACATGAACACTAACACAGTCAGTTTTATCACTCACTGAATCAGGATCGCTTTCAGGTGTGCTGTATGTGTTGTATGTGTGTGTGTGTGTGTGTACACACACACACACGGGCGTGTATATACATATATATACGAGGGCTGGCTTAAAAGTTCATACGCTGATGAAGAGGGTTTGATTCTGGAGCTGTGAAATTTTGCATGGATTAACTTCAATTCTTCTTATCAATAATTACAGTTTCTCTCTATGAGAGTATCTTGGTCATCCTTTGAACTTTTCAGTCGACCCTGGTATGTATATATATATTTATATATATATATATTTATATATAAATATTTATTAAAGTTTAAGGGTGAAAGCAGAGGTTATTTGCTTAAACTTTAATCTGTTATTTTAATATATATATATATATATATATATATATATATATATATATATATATATATATAAATATATACATATATATATATAAATATATATATATATATATATATACATACATACATATGCATAGATAAGTACGTACATACATTTAAACATGATGGCTGCCCCCTCGTTATCGAGTATGGCCATTGCATGATATACCATTATTAATAATAATTAATTAATTCTATGCCTGTGCGGGAAGATATTTTTTAAAGTGAGGAAAGACTGTGCACTGAGCCACTCCCACTCTCTGAGCGACAGTAGCTATAACCAGAAAAGAAGAAAAGATCATCGGTAACTACTGGGCCGCAGGTTTTATGTCGGAGTTAACCCAGTTACCTGAGTTGTCTTCTCCTAGAAGAATGCCCTGAGAAAGGCTAGGGGTCTTTCACTCCTAGTGGTTTAAACGCGCGATCAGGTGTCCAGCCCGACTATTTCTATGTCCCCGCGCATATACATACACATGCACCCACGCATATACACATATACACAGACATGTTCATGTGTATATACATATTTACACACTTTTGGATGGCCGTTGACCCTTATGAGTTCTTCCGCCCCTTGTCAGGTTGTGTTTTTTGTCCTGCAGGGTGTCCAAAATCACCCTCCTCACCAAGCAAACTTGGTGGGGTTGCCGGTTTAGTCGCCGACGACCCCACCATGCTACAGGTTGTACTGGGTTACATGTTACCAGCAGCACTCAAGAGTAACCCGACATAATATACATACATATATACATACATACATACATACATACATACATACATACATACATACGTACATACATACATGGTGGCTGCCAACTCGTTTTCGAGTACGGCCACTACTTTATATCCATGTAGGAGAACTCCTACCGATGCGCTGAACGAGTGTGACTTTTTAGTCCAGCCAGCGACTTGAAAACTCTGGTACAAACACTACACTTGTGACAATTATTGACACATAGTGCTGGGACCATGGCACAATGTGACGACAAGTGCAGAGAGATCTCCAGATATTAAATAAAGCCCGTGCCGCGAAGCTTTTATAGTGAGCAAAGGCACTGCACAAAGCCAGTCCCACTCTCTCAACCAAGATGATATTTATCAAAAAGAAGAACATGTCAACATCATTGGATACCATCAGAGTTGCAGGTGTTATATCAGAGTTTTCCTTCTCCTAGAATTCTGCCTTGACAAAGGCTAAGGGGTCATCCCCCCCGGTGATTTTGGATGGCCATTGACTCTTAAGAGCTCCTTTGCCCTTTGACAGGTTTTGTTTTTAGTCCTGCAGGATGTCCAAAGTCACCCTCCTCACCAAGAAACCTTGGTGGGGTTGCCAGTTTAGTCGCCAACGACCCGACCATGAGACAGGTTGTACTGGGATACATGTTACCAGTAGCACCAACTGGTGACCTGACATACGTACATACATACATACATACATACATACATACATACATACATACATACATACATACATACATACATACATACATACATACATGGTGGCTGCCAACTCGTTTTCGAGTATGGCCACTACTTTATATCCATGTAGGAGAACTCCTACCGATGCGCTGAACGAGTGTGACTTTTTAGTCCAGCCAGCGACTTGAAAACTCTGGTACAAACACTACACTTGTGACAATTATTGACACATAGTGCTGGGCCCATGGTACCATGTGACGACAAGTGCAGAGAGATCTCCAGATATAAAGCAATGCCTGTGCCGTGAAGCTTTTATAGTGAGCAAAGGCACTGCACCAAGCCAGTCCCACTCTCTTAACCAAGATGATATTTATCAAAAAGAAGAACAAGTCAACATCATTGGATACCATCAGGGTTGCAGGTGTTATATCAGAGTTTTCCTTCTCTTAGAATTCTGCCTTGACAAAGGCTAAGGGGTCATCTCTCCCGGTGATTTTGGATGGCCATTGACTCTTAAGAGCTCCTTTGCTCTTTTACATACATACATACATACATACATACATACATACATACATAATATACATACATATATACATACATATATATATATATATATATGCATAAATACGTACATACATACATACATTAATACATACATACATACATAAATATATATATGTATGTACCGTTTCGACAGCTAGATCCGAACGGTCGGAGCTCAGCTATCGGGGTCCTGACTCCATCCCCTTTACCCACTCTACTACCCTAAGTATTGAGTACTCTGGTGCGTTATGGTCGACCTGGTATCGTCCACACCCGCTTTGTTTTATGTATATATATATATATATATATATATATATATATATATATATATATATATATATATATATATATAAGGATTATATATATATATATATATATATAATCTATTTATGTTTGTACAAGGAACAAAGTGCGCTACCTAAGGATTCAAGGTCCAATTATGACAATCTCCCCAGATTATGCACGGTGGTGTAGAGTGGAACGGCCATCAAACGTAAGACCTATGTGAAACAGTATAAATATACTACATATATTATCATTCAGACGATGATTATAAAGTGTCATCTGAAATATTCTTCCCCGTACAAAATTATTCAATGTATTCCGTTATAATACGGTAGAAATAGTTTCAGGGATATGTCTGTGACTGCTATTTCTAGGAGTTACAGCAACCACACCGATACCCCTTACTGCCAAATTACGTTCTATTCACCAATGATATCGTACTCACTGCTGAAAGCAAGGAAATGAAGCACGCGCTAGTTAAATTGATTTCCACTGTATTCACGTGAACGAGTATTTGATAAAATATTATAATGTAGAACACAATATAACATCTGTTTAAGAGTTGGCGAATGTATCTCCCTGATGGGATACGAACTGAAACCATAACGACTCGTCTAAACACAGACAGAAACACACATTATTACTTATTAACCTCACGTATATATATATATATATATATATATATATATATATATATATATATATTCTCATAGCCTAAACCTCCATTACAAACACAGAGATAGCACACGCAATATCCTGTCACAATTCTACATTAACAAGCACATTGATAAAATTATATACTCACCTCATCTACATAGACGTATGTTTACTTACAAAAGTACTTATTTAGATAGACACAATAGATAGATACACATACATACATACACCCACGCGAACACAATCGTCCATACACACTCATTACTCATCTGTACAGAAAAACTAGCCACAACAAAAATAATAAGACAACAACAAGGAAATTATAACAATAGCACTAATAATAAGAAAATAATTGTCGCTAGAGAATCTATGAAAACGCCATTTTAGTTAATTAGGTACCTGTTAATTAAAATCTTGACTGATTAACTGGCTAGCGTAGATATCTGACGAGCAGATGTTGTCTGATTATATAAATGAACCAACGGTTATATTTCCAACACTGATTACATACAAAACGTCATTTGATGATGTGTCTGTGTGTATGAGAGAGAGAGAGAGAGAGAGAGAGAGTAGAGAGAGAAAGAGAAGGAGGCGAAAGAGTGTGTGTTTGGGTGTGTGTGTGTGTGTGTGTGTGTGTGTGTGTGTGTGTGTGTGTGTGTGTGTGTGCGTGTGTGTGTGTGTGTGTGCGTGTGCGTGCGTGTTAGGGCTGTTATGTTTTTGTTTGTTTTTGTAGTTCTTTGAAGATAACTGATTAGAAATATATCTGTCGGCTACCAGTTGACTAATTAGATATTGGTAAACTTTGAGGTCGACAATTAAAAAAGTGATCCATATTTTTTCAGGGTAATGTGGCATAATATCTGTAACGGAGAATATATTATATAACAGGAAAATAACTGCCAAAAATGAATCATTTTTTAATTAGACTGAAAGTCTAGTGTTTTTAAAATAAGAGTTCGTGTGTCCATTCCCTCACTAGGAGAACAATAAGGCACATAATACTTCCATTATGCTTTTACTTATATCAAAAATTTGCTTTTTTCGATATTTATCTTTTATTTCATTGTATTATATATTCGGCTGACCCAATTTCATTGCATTATCCATATAATTTCAGGGCGATGGATTGGTAGTATTCGGTAGAGCGTCAGACACCATGCTTCATGGTATAGAGTTAGGGCCCTTTACGTTCTTAGTTCAAATCCCGCCGAGGTTAGCTTTGCCTTACATCCTTACAGGGTCGATAAAATAAAGTACCAGTAACGCACTGGAGTTGATTTAATAGATTATCCCCTCCCCCAAAAATTGTTGGATTTGTGCCTAAATCAGAAACCATTAAACATAAAATTTCAGGGTCGTGGATTGGCAGTAATTGGTAGAACGTCGGACACCATCCTTCAGGGTGTAGAGTTACAGCCTTTTACGTGTTGATTTCAAATCCCACCGAGTTTAGCTTTGCCTTACATCCTTACAGGGTCGATAAAATAAAGTACTTCTAACGTACTGACGTCGTTTCAATCGACTTTCTCCTAAAAAAGAATTGTTGTCCTCATGCCTAAATGAGAAACGATTAATATATATTGGGATGGCTCAGTCAAGGTCAAGATATACCTACAGGAGGAGTTATATTCAGCATTTTAATCAAATAAATATTTTGTAATTTTAACAGTGCCGTGAGCCAGCGAAAGAGTCTTTATGTAGTCGCTCGGCTTCTAAGAATTCACAGCCAAATCTTCAAATACCTCCACACCGTCTTCAGCAAAGGACACTTGTATAATGTTATTTAAGGTACATATGAATTCAAATATAGGTGATGTCCATGACTTAAATACCTTTCCCCACGGGTCAGTTCAAACAGGACTGGTATGGACTTTAGCAAGGAAAACAACATGTATATTGTGACTATGATTTATTTCCCACCATGTGGTGGATTAAAACATATGCGCATTGATAAATTGCAGACAGAGCATATAGCTTATCATATACATACAAATCCCGGAGAGCTCAATTTGCTGGCCACTGTCACCGTGCCAGCAATGAAATCATATCCGCTCTCTTGCTCTGGAACCCTGACTCCAGCCTGACTAGGAGTAGGAAGCTGTCATTCCCTGACGTTATCTCTAGGGATACGGGAATCAGCAGACAGGACCTGGGGGCAGCGATGGGGGACAGGGGATTCTGGGGCATGAGCCTGAGATCCATCATCTCGACAGTAGTCGACGAGTGATGATGATGACATACATATTTATTTTAATATCAAATTAACTATGACGTCTAGATAAACGTGAACGACGCGTCCAAAAATGCAATTAGACATATACTATATTAACACCTCCACCATCTCTTTATATTAAAATCACAGAAAACTTATGAATGGTGAAAATATTGAACAAGTATATTGCTACAAAATGCTTAACCAGCACCGAAAGTGTTAATGTACAATAACAAGTTTGTTTATAAAAGCATTCCACCTTTTAATTCATGCAGTTATTTGTTTAAAGTTAATTTTATTATTATTATATTAATTTAAATATTACATTATCTACCTACAAATTCCAATAATTGCTCTATTTTTTACACTTCAATAAATTTATGATCATGTTTTAAATTTTATATCAACTTGTCTTTCACCCATGTCTGGCAATTTGGCTGATATTTGCCGTATACGCAATAATTATTTGAAATAATGCAGTCATATACACACTTTTATATTTAAATATTTAAACAGCTCTCTGTTTATCCATAGCACACAATTTCTTAATGTCTACTTCATTTTAATCCACTTTAATGTTACATTATAAAAATGTATATTCAACTCGTATGGTAATGTATTCACTTTCACACTTATTCCTTTAATTTGATGACATGTTTTATATTTATCTATTTGTACACATTTTTTGATACCCTATAAGCATTTATGCTCTACCTTCTATTCAAACGTATTTCCATGCACTTCCCTTTAATGGTTTGTTTAAGTTATTTTTATTCAGTATTTCCGTTGTCTTAGTGAATAACAAAATACGCTCTGTCACAGCTTATTACTATGATGTTTCCATATATTCTTATTATTACTACGAGGAAATCTTCTAGAACACAATGATATTTTAAAATAGGCATGTTGTAGTCATTCTCTCTGTTCACTTACTATGTATAAGGATTCTCTCTATGAAAATATCGAGGCACTATTCTACAGAACCTAATGATTTCCAGGTAATCTTTAATAAGCCTTTATGTATGTATGCATCTATGTATGTATGTATGCGTGTGTATGTTTCTCTGCATGCATGCAGGTATGTATGTTCGTATGTATGTGTGAATATAAATATATATATATATATATATATAGAAATTGATTGACATATAAATATATCTAAAATAAACATATGAAACAATCACAGGGGATAATTTGTAAAAGTGTGTAAGCACACATAGCTAGGTAGGTAACTAAATAAAGTTTAACTAGAACTTCAAAAATAGATACCTTATAAATTGATTAATCTTCCTTGTATATATTCCATTAAAGAAATATATTTCACCAATTAATCGATTGGTAAACGACAGTAGCCAGATCCTGGATTTTCAACAAGGAAGAGGTCCAACCATCTGTGTTTACGCATCAAGTTCAAATCAGCGACTGGCCAGTAACACGTGCTGTATTTACTAAAAATACCCACATCGTACCAGCTTCGTCCCAGTGGCGTGAAAAGGGTTATCGACAACTAGAAATAGCAGTCAAGTCCTTTCAACTGAGTTAGCTCTACAATTAAGGGGCCGTATTTATATTTATCAAAAATTAAGTTAAATTAAGGGTGTCATGTCAGATAGACATGCGCCATACCTCCCGTGATTGTTTCATATGGTTATTTTAGATATATTTATATGTTAATCAATTTCTAGTTGATATAAAATGCTCGAATCTATTCATTGGAATCTTGGAGCATATTTTACGGGAGATATGGTGCATGTCTATCTGACATGACATCCTTAATTTAACTTAATTTTGTATATATATATATATATATATATATATATATATATATATATATATATATATATATATATATAGGTAAACTTACACACACACATCTTCCTAAATACATGCACACATATTAAACACATACATATATACTTACATACATACATGCATGCATTCATACATACATACATACAAGCATACATACGAGTATTCATACATACATACATATATACATACATACATACATATATACATACATACATACATACATACATACATACATACATACATACATACATACATACATACATACATACATGCACACACACACACACATACATACATACATACATACATACATACATACATACATACATACATACATACATACATACATACATAAAATAAATACATACATACATAAAATAAAAACTGCCACCAAATTAAAGCACAACCGGCCTGATATTGTAGTTTGGGACCATACATTGAAAACGTGTTCTGTTGTGGAGATCAGCTGCCCACTTGATGTAAACGTTGTCAGAAAAATACAGGAGAAGGAGGACATCTACGGACCATTGATGAGGAGTTTACAAATCCAGTATCCAAGATACACCTTTAGCTTCATACCCATCATTATTGGTGCTACGGGTTATATACCAACCCGCTTGGACCAAAGTATGACTGAACTTGGATTTGTGGACAAAAAGCGCAGCTCCCTAATTCATAGTCTACAAATGGCTGCGATAGCTGGCACCTTCAAAATTTGCAAAACATTCTTGCGATTCAAGGGATGACAATTTCTTTTCTTTTACAACCTTGCCACCAGGAAGGTGGCCGGTCAAAAAAATATACTCGAAATTAAGAGAAAGAGAAAACATACATACAATTTTACTTACTACATTCTTTTAATGAATATTCTTATTCGAAGAGTTTAATGTTATGTCTATTAGTTTGTATATATTTTAATAACTTTTGTTAGAAGTAATACTGATTGTCGTACCATTCATTGAAATCTGCTCCCTCATTATATTTGTATAATAAACCCCAAACAATTCATTAATTTTCAAAAAGTTCATGTTCAGAACGTTCTAAGTCTCATTTCCCCACCTCTCTACTGAAGAGATCGATTTAGGTACAATGTTTACGTACACATGTCTCTGCTGTTTATACCGCCTTTAATATATTTTGGATGGTTTTTGATTCTCCTGAGTTCCCCCGCCCTTTGGCGGGTTTTGTTTTTCAACCTGCAGGTTGTCCAAAATCACCCTCCTCACCAAGCAGGTTTGGTCGGTTGCCGGTTTAGTCGACGACAATTTGACCATGCACTAAATTTATTCTTTATTCCTATTTTTTTTTTTTTTTTTACTAATAGACTCCTAGGCTTCATTAAGACATCTCTCTAGGAGAAGGTCACTCTGATACAAAACTTGACTTCGTTTGTATCCAATGATGTAGACCAGTTCTTCTTTTTGGGTAAATGCATTCGATGTTCAGAGAGTGGGATTGGCTTCATTCAAAACCTATCTTCACTTAAAAAAGCTTCGAGCACAGGCATCGCTTGATATGAGACATGTTTTGCACTGCATGGTATTGCTGGCCATAGACAAGTCCCTAGCAGGACTAAAACGCTATGTCCGTGCTGCTCATGCTTAAGTATCAAGCGATAGCATTACTCAAAATTCAGTTGTAACCATCAATATATTTCACTTAAAATATTTTCAACGGAAGAAAGACTTATATTCCATTTAACAATCCATCTATCTATCCATCACCTCGGAACTAGTAATTTCGGTTGTATGGGGGTACCATCGTAACATATGGGTATTTAAACCGGGGTGAAGCCCATCATTCTTCAGGTTGGAACGCAGGCAATTTCTTCCTCCAAAAGAGAGAGAGAGAGAGAGAGAGAGAGAGAGAGAGAGAGAGAGAGAGAGAGAGAGAGAGAGAGAGAGAGAGAGAGGAGAGAGAGAGCGAGTGTGATTGAAAGAAAGAAAGAGAGACTGAGAAATAATCAACCCCAGTACTGGGTTGGTACTTTATTGATCTAGAAAGGGGGAAAGGAAAAGTTGATAACGTTAAGTATTTGTAGTCAATGTACAGGAATGCATACCGCGTTCTAACAATTCAACATTATATAAGGCGGTGGATGGCAGTATCGGTAGAGAGTCGGACGTCATGCTTTACAGCATAGTTACGTCCCTGAACGTTCTGAGTTTAAATCCCACCGAGGTTAACTTTGCTTTTCATCCTTACGGGGTCGATAAAATAAAGTACCAGTAATACACTGAGATAATTGCTGGCCTTGTGCCAAAAGTAGAAACAATTATATATTTTAATATAATTGTTTCTACTTTTTGGCACAAGGCCAGCAATTATCTCAGTTTATTACTGGTACTTTATTTTATCGACCCCGTAAGGATGAAAGGCAAAGTTAACCTCGGTGGGATTTGAACTCAGACCATAAAGGGCCGTAACACTTTGCTGCAAAGCATAGCGTCCGACCTTCTACAAATACTGCCAATCCACCATAGTATAATATAATATAATATAATATAATATAATATAATATAATATAATATTATATAATATAATATAATATAATATAATATAATATAATATAATATAATATAATATAATATAATATAATTGTTTCTACTTTTTGGCACAAGGCCAGCAATTACCCAGTGCATTACTGGTACTTTATTGTATCGACCCCGTAAGGATGAAAGGCAAAGTTAACCTCGGCGGGATTTGAACTCAGAATGGCAAAGACCGTAACTCTTTGCCTCAAAGCATGGCGTCCGACCCTCTACCGATACTGCCAATCCATCGCCCTTCATATAATATAATATAATATAATATAATATAATATAATATAATATAATATAATATAATATAATATAATATAATATAATATAATATAATATAATATAATATAATATAATATAATATAATATAATATAATATAATATAATATAATATAATATAATATAATATAATATAATATAATATAATATAATATAATATAATATAATATAATATAATATAATATAATATATTTTTATAATCAAGCCGCGTGACTTACTTGTTAGGCAATGCTACTTATGATCATAAGGTAATGAACTAAATTTCCGATGTTGCACTGTGTCCTTGAATAACAGAATTTCTTTCCCGTTGTTTCAGTCCACCTAGCTGGAATATATAGGATGTATCTGTAATTCAAATGACCAATCCGGTAACACCTCGTCACGTTGAATTCTCCCGGGAACTACGTTAAAGATACATATATATGCGAATGCTAATATACTTACACGTTAAATTCACTAACAAGTTGTACCGTTGATCAAATACGTGGAACTTTCATTGTTGACATTGAGGAAAGTACAACCAGAACGAGAACTATTTTAAAATAACTAATTACCACATTCAAATACAAGGGACCGAAAGGGGTTGCTCCGAAGTGTCGGTGGAGTATCGTTACTCGATATAGTGCGTGATTCGGGGTTCAGGGAGACGCAACAGATAGAGCCTCTATTTCTCCGAATTGAGAGATCCCAGCTTCGATACTATGGTCGTGTGCTTAGAATGTGCTAGGAAAGAATCAATGGTCAGAATTTACGGGCAAATCCCTCCGGCAGGAGATCCGGTGGTGTGGGGGGCTAGAACCCGAGAAAGACCGTTGGATAACATCCATGAACTTGCCTGGTCAATTGGAGACGGTTGCACCTGACAGGACCAACTGGAAGGAGTGTTTGAGGACGCTGCCCCCACAAACCTTCTAGGAAGAAGAAGAAGAAGAAGAAGAAGAAGAAGAAGAAGAAGAAGAAGAAGAAGAAGAAGAAGAAGAAGAAGAAGAAGAAGAAGAAGAAGAACAACAACAACAACAACAACAACAACAACAACAACAACAACAACAACAACAACAACAACATTTGTAAATGTGTATAACATACATATATACTTACATACATATATTCATGCATACATAGATACATACATAGTTACATTTACTCATATATATATATAGATAGATAGATAGATAATGAGAGAGAGAATGAGTGAGAAAGAAAAAGGACATAGAGAGAGAAACAGAAAGTGAGAAACAGATAGATAGCTAGAGAGAGTGGGGGAGAGAAAGGGAGAGAGAGAGGGTGGAGAGAGGGGGTGGAGAGAGAGAGAGAGAGAGAGAGAGAGAGAGAGAGAGAGAGAGAGAGAGAGAGAGAGAGAGAGAGAAAAGAAATTCCTACATATAAGCATGCTTGCATACACATACACAAACATATATTTATATATCTCTAGAATAACTGCTACCGATACATACTTTCACAAGTTTTATTGAATTCTAGAGGTCATTTGCAAATATTGATTTATGTGAATGCAGTGAAGATTTTATAGTCTATTGAACCTTTGCCAGTATGTTAAAGGTTGACTTTTGATCACGGAGTGTAAGATGAAAAGCAAAGTCAACCCTTGACTTTGTTTGATTTCAGACCTTTGTAAAATCCCCTGTAGAACGCTTTACCAATTCTGTCAGAAATGTTTATATCGGAAATATTTGATATCTAATCAGTAATCCAATGTTATTAATATAATATACATCCAGATCTCATAATATACGTGGTACTCGGACATTCTCGTCACTGGTCAACATCTTATCTAAATCGAATCAACGAAGGAGCCTCTACGTCGCTCCGACGCTCAGCCTGCTATACATAGCAGTCAAGTTTTGATCGAATCACACCCTAACATCTGACACGATGGACAAAGGCAGTTCGTCATATACAAAAACCTTAGGTTGCCATGACTATTATGTCTTTGTTCATAGCTCAACTCGATCAGAGCTGATTTAGAGTCGAACAACATTAATCTAAACAAAACACTCGAGATATTTGGGATAATCTTTAAAGCGTTGGTCAAAATGTTGTAAGGTATTTATATATATGTCATTTTGCTTTTGCAGTCCAACACATCTTTCTTTTCAGTGTTGTATAGAATAAGTAGCACTCGAGTGCTGAAGCCGATCTAATCGATAATATATTACACTTTATTTTTAGACGTTCTTTTGTTGAAATTTATTAGAACATTTAATTGAAATTCATTATTACTAACTTGGTGGATTGGCAGTACTGGTAGAGGGTCGGACGCTCTGCTTGCAGCATAGAGTTACGGCCCTTTATGGTCTGAGTTCAAATCCTGCTGAGGTTAATGTTGCCTTTCATCCTTACAGAGTCGATAAAATAAAGTATCAGTAATGCACTGGATAATTGCTTGCCTTGTGCCAAAAGTAGAAGCAATATTTACCATAGGGCAGTGGATTCGCAGAGTTGGTAGAGTGTCGGATAAAATGCTTAGCAGCATAGAGTTATGACCGCTATGTTTTGAATTCAAATCCCACCGAGGTTAGCTTTGCCTTTCATCCTTACGGGGTCGATAAAATAAAGTACCAGTAATGCACTGGGGTCGATTTAATTGACTTTCCCTTCTAGAGATCAGTTTCCAAGACCTACCCCGAGGACGTCGACAACTTGGTTCCCGGAGAAATTGCTGATGCTTTTCACATTAGTCGAAGATATATATACTGTAAGCATATGCACTTCTGTAGTAGTGGCGTGTGGCCTAGTGGTAGGGGTGTTGGACTTACTATCATAATGTTGTGGGTTCGATTCCTGGACTAGGTTGTGTGTTGTGTTCTTGAGCAAAACATCCTTTCACAGCATTTCACGTTGCTCCACTATACTCAGCTTAAAATTACTACCAGTAATAGCTGGGAGTGTAAAGCGGCGATGGACTGGCGTCCTGTCCAGGGGAAATGTTGTACTCTCAGTCGCTAACGAATCTTCTGCCTTAGACAGACTTTAGAATGTAGATATGTACTTCTACTATAAATATTCCACTTTGGAAATAATATCTAGAATTATGTCATCTAAATTGATCAGATTTGAGGAAGTTTGGGCTGCTTGTTCTAAGCAGTCGAGCAACAGATTATAATTCGAGCGTACTCTCCAAGAATATGAAGAGAAGTGAAATATAATGAAAGAAAAGTTTTCTTGGCGAAGTATGAAGGTGGAAACTCTAGATAAAAGAACCCATTTAACCTTTCTAACAAATAGAAAATAATTTTTGCCTCATATATATATGGAGTTGTGATGACGCGTAGAGATTTCAGTTGCTAACGTTGCACTGTGTTGGCCGTCACATAAAGTCATAACCGACACGGACTGGAATCGAATTCTGTCGATCGATTGGTTATCGATTAGGCGAAACCCGCTGATGTAGCCACATGCGCCGATTGTGTATTGTTGCATAATATATGCGGACAGTGGATGCTGTGCACTTTATTACTGCATTAAGTGTGGTCGAAACTCGAGTAAGGGATTAATGGAAGGTACCCATTTACGTGCGTTTTATAGAAGCGAATAACTGTGTCTACTGTTTATTTAACATTACCTATTGAGAATTTTTGCTGGAGCCACTTTTTTAACATAAAAACAGTCTTGGCGCAAAATCAATTTTTTACATTCACATGACCTCTACCGACCAATCAAAATTGTTTTGACCACAAGAATTTTTGCAAATTGGAGCCACTTTTTTAACATAAAAACAGGTAGAATCCCCAAAACTAATCAGATCAGAGCAAACAGCACGGACACTCTATCTCAAAATTATTTTTGAAAAGCATTTAGAAATGCGCAACCGGTAAAAACTTAAAAACTTAAAACCACAACTGAATATTAACCCATACAATCACTAATACTCTTTTATTCCTAATTAAACCATTTTTCAACTGTGAACAATTTGTCAGCATTTTCTATTCCGTTTACCAATATATATATATATATATATATATATATATATATATATATATATATATACATACATATATATGTTTTAATATAGAAGAGCTTCTACAGAACTAGAACTGTTTCATTCGTGAGAAATGCGCTTCCTGATGATTTCTCACGAATGAAACAGTTCTAGTCCTGTAGAAGTTCTTCTATATTAATATTAAAACTCTTATACTCAGCTATGTATTGTGTACCTTACTTACTGTGGTTACCTCCCATTCAACCCGGAATAACTTATATATATATATATATATATATATATATAGAGAGAGAGAGAGAGAGAGAGAGAGAGAGAGAAAGATTACGACTTCAGACTAATGAGGTAGATCTAGTCCTGCAAAAGTAATTTCGATTTGAAATAGATTTATTTGTTCTATTACATTTTCTTTTGTGTTGGCTTCTTTTGTCTTCTGTATATGGGTGTGAGTACCCGTGTGTTTGTATGAGTGTATATTCCAATATCTTTCATTATTTTCTATTTATTAATGATGGATTAAGGTTTGTTTTCAGGGTTGCTGGTTGTCTTTAAATAAATCTGCTTCCAGAAAGGGCCTTTCTGAAGTTCAAAGCATTTCATATCCTAGTGAAATATATTTGCATTAGATT